>JAUMHB010013555.1:0-27270 GCA_032359685.1 Pittosporum tobira
TAAGACATGGATTTAATAATAAATTGGCAACCCAAGTCGGGGTGTGGATGCCCAGATTTGGGGGTGTCACATATATACACATTATAAGGTAAAATATCACTACAATAATAAAGAATTTGTTGATTGGTTGTTTATACGTGGAGATTTTAAACAAAATTTTTTGATTGGTTGTTTATACGTGAAAATTCTATATAAAATTATATGATTGGCCGCTTATACGTGTCGCGCATTTAAATTAATTAGCATACCAATACGGTAATTATTTTTATTTTACTATTTACCTTTGGGCCATTAAATTTAATTTCTCATTTTCCCATCATCTTGAAATGACACTACCCCTTCATAATTAGCCGATTGGTCACTTATAATTAAATTAAGGTAAAATAATAATAATAATAATAATAATAATAATTCTTACCGGGTAATTTAGCAACTACTCCTACCTTAAAAGAGCGCGACTTTACTAATTTTTAAAGAAACTTTACTAATTTTTAAAGAAATAAGGAGAAAATTTGTTAAACAATAATGTTATTTGTCGATTTTTTTTATATATTTTAAAATGTTTGACAAAATATGAGAAATTAATTTTAAGTGTTTAAATAATTTATTAATATAATTATATTTAATATATATATATATATATATATATATATATATATATATTGAATAATTTAAATGAATGGATCGTTTTTAAACACTTTACAAAAGTAAAGCAAAATTTTTGAAAAATTGTGAACTAAACACATATTTATCAGTTGATTCTAATTACTTTAATAAAAGTTAGTCGCACATGAAATTTTATGATTGGATATATACACGTTATAAGGTAAAATATCACTACAATAATAAAGAATTTGTTGGTTGACTGTTTATACGTGGAGATTTTAAACAAAATTTTTTGATTGGTTGTTTATATGTGGAAATTCTATATAAAATTATGTGATTGACTGCTTATACGTGTCGCACATTTAAATTAATTAACATACCAATATGGTAATTATTTTTATTTTACTATTTACCTTTGGGCCATTAAATTTAATTTCCCATTTTCCCATCACACTACCCCTTCATAATTAGCCGATTGGTCACTTATAATTAAGCTAAGGTAAAATAATAATAATAATAATAATAATAATAATAATAATAATAATAATAATAATTCTTACCGGGTAATTTGGCAACAACTCCTACCTTAAAAGAGCGCGACTTTTGTTTCATTTTCATCTTTTACTAATCCGATTCGACTCGGCCGAGTGGCGCTAGCGAAGACGGAGAGGTTTAACTCGAAAAATCTCCATGGATTCAACACCAGCTTCGCAGCAGGCGAAGAAGAGAGGGAGGCCGAAGGGCTCGAAAACCAAGGAGGATAGAGAGAGCGTCAGAGGAGTTGTTAAGATGAGAGACGGCGGAAGAGTTGCTGACAACCAGTTTAGGGTGGTGGACGAGAAGTACGCGCAGTGGAAGCACGTTGTCCCGGTTCTCTACGACTGGTTCGCGAATCACAACTTAGTCTGGCCTTCTCTCTCTTGCAGGTACCATTTTTGCCCCTAAATATGTGTCATCTCTGCCCTATCTAGGGTTTGTAGCTTTGGTGTTAACGTAATTTCGGTTTACTGGACTGTCATTGTGTTTAAAATGTATCGTAATCTGTATAAGTTAAAAGGTGTAATTTGGCTTAAATTTGGTTTATTGGACTGTTATTGTGTTTAATATTAAGCGTAGAAAGTTAAAGGTGTAATTTTAATTATGATTTTAGCTTAAATTTGGTTTATTGGACTGTCATTGTGTTTAAAAATTAATTGTAGAAGATAATGTGTATTTTGATTATGATTTTAGCTAAATTTTGGTTTATTTGACTGTGATTGTGTTTAAAATGTAGTGTAGAAGTTAAAGATGTAATTTGATCATGATTTTAGCTTAAAATTGGTTTTCTTGGACTGTCATTGTGTTTAAAAATGAATTGTAGAAGTTAAAGGCATAATTTGGACTTTGATTTTAGCTTAATTTTGGTTTATTGGACTGTCATCGTGTTTAAACTGTAGAAGTTAACGATATAATTTTGATTATGATTTTAGCTTAAACTTTGGTTTCTTGGACTGTCATTGTGTTTAAAAATGAATTGTAGAAGTTAAAGGTATAATTTGGACTATGATTTTTGTGTTTAAAAATGAATTGTAGAAGTTAAAGGTATAATTTGGACTATGATTTTAGCTTAATTTTGGTTTATTGGACTGTTATCATGTTTAAACTGTAGAAGTAATAGGTATAATTTTGACTTTTATTTTGTTAGATCAGCTGTTATGTATCTATGTGCAATATGCTACTACTCTATCTTGGGGTTGTCACTGTGATTTTAGCTTGAACTTGGTTTACTGGACTGTTATTGTATTTAAAAATGTATTGTAGAAGTTAAAGGTATAATTTTTGATTTTTCTTTTGTTATATTCAGCAGTTATGTATTTATGTGCGTTATGCTACTATTCTATCTAGGGTTTGTAACTGTGCTTTTAGCTTGAACTTGATAAACTGTACTGTTAATGTGTTATGCTGCTATTACTCTATGGATTTGTAACTATGCTTTTAGCTTGAACTTGGTTTACTGGAATGTTATTAAATGCTTGATCATGGGTTCAAGTCTTGGACACAGCCTCTTTTTTGATAAATAGAGTTAAGGTCATCTGACCCTTCCTACACCCTTGCTATTAGTGGGAGCCTTGTGCACTGGATATGACTTTTTCATTGTGTTTTAAAATGAATTGTATAAGTCAATGTATACTTTCGTTTGTTTGTTTTTTTTTTTTTTGCTTTTTCTGTGGTTAGGTTCTGCTGTTATAATTGACAGAATCTGAAATCATGCTAATTAATTTTTTAATATAGACGTATATACTCATATAAAAGTGTTATTTTGGGGCTTATGCTGTTTGTTTTGCGGTCTGAGACTAGTTTTTTAATTGAGTTTGTAGCTAAGAATGTGGATTTATTGACTATTGTTTTCTTTAAATAAATTGTAGATTTTGAAGTTAAAGAATTGAACTTTACAAGGTATTATATAGTAGAATTGTGTGGGTGTGGGTTTTATATGTAATTTGATCAGCATCAACTTTTGCTACTTCTTTGAAATGAATAGATAACTGTCCAAGATTAAATTTGGAAAGCTTCTGGGTAGATTTAGCTGTTATAATTGGCAGAAAACAATCTTCTGCTGGAAACATAGTATAGGCATAGAAACGCCTATATGAGTATGTTGCTGGGGCACACCCGAGGGGATGTTATGTTTCTCTGCTACTCTAAACCCCAGGTTTTTTAGTTTGTTTTTGTTGCTAGAAATTTGTTAAAAGCGGTTAGATTTATCTGGATTTGTGGTTTATCAGTGTACTGCATATTTGATCCAATTGACAAAAGCTTAATCCTAATTGAGGAAATAAACTACGAATTTTTAACATTTGATGCTTGTTATTTGAAACCTTAGATTAGGTTGACGGATGTGTTTGATGATGGTTTGCAATTGCAATTCATACTCTTATTGATCTACTTATGTATAGGTGGGGTCCTCTGCTTGAGACATCAGGTCAGAAGAATCGCCAACGTATTTACCTTTCTGAACAAGTAAGTTATTTGGATGAATGTGATTGTGTGATCGATAGATAGTATACACTATAGTTAGTTTGTATATGTCGAGTTGTAATAGATGTAATAGCACAAGACCACAGGCTATTATTTAAAGTAGTTGCAACTCTTTGGTGTGTCATATTGATCTTTTTTTCATTTCTGAACTTCACTTGAAGGTGATCTATGTAAAGTCATAAATTCATTTCTTCAAAAAATAAATGCCATGTATTAACTTGTTCATTATTTCTTCTCTTGTACACTTTTCCTCTGTTATTTGATAGACTGACGGCAGTGTTCCAAATACTCTGGTTATTGCCAGTTGTGATGTAGTTAAGAACCGGGTCGCAGCCGCAGAACACATTGCACAAGTAATCGCGTGATTCCTTTCCTTCAACACAATCCCCCCCCCCCTTCCTTTTATTTCATGAGTCAAATTACCATGCTTCTCTTTTATCTTACCATTTAATTTCTTTATTTTGCAGTTCAATGAGGAAGCACGTTCACCTTTTGTGAAGAAGTACAAAACTATTATACATCCTGGAGAGGTATGAGCCAAATAAAATGCACTCAGATTCACAAACACAAACATATATTTATCAACAGAATTTGTCGGATCTTGTTTAATCTCATCTTTTGCCATACGCGATATGAGTAGCTAATTTGTAGTAGACATGTGTCATCATTATTTTATTTTTTATTTTTCTATTTTGTGGCTCATGGGGGTCATAAGTCATTGATAAAGTTATTTGAAACTTTTCCCCAGTAACTTCTGAAATCATGTTACAGGTCAACAGAATCAGGGAATTTCCACTGAATAACAGCATAGTTGCCACCCACACTGACTCTCCTGAGGTATGGGGTTAATTTAATAATCAACATGCTTTAATATGTTGAATCGATTAAGAAAATGTCTTAATTTATTAGATTCTTGTTTGATTTATTGTGAAAATTACTCGTGTATAATGTCTTGAGGGATGAAGTTTGTCTTCATCCTTCGCTGTGGGCACATGCTGTATGGCCTTTTGTAGGGCGGTGGCATTTAATGGTATTTGTAGTCAGTGGAGGGATCTTCTTGTACGACTTGTTTGCCCTTTTAATAATTCCATCTTTCTAGTTTTATGTTTTGAGGATTTCCTGGTTATCAATTCTTGTATTCTTCCTCTTCTGCAATCTGTAGTAAGTAAACCCCTTTTTTTGCTTAAACCTAAAAATGAAAGAGTTCCTAAATCTTTGATTTATGGTGATTGTATCAGGTTCTCATATGGGATATTGAGGCACAACCCAATAAGCACGCTGTTCTTGGAGCTGCTGAATCCCGCCCGGATTTGGTGTGTACCCTTCTGCCAAGCAGAATATTTAACTTCCATGTGTGCTTAGCTAGTCATCGTTTAATATACTCTCCTCTTTGCTAATGTTAATAAAGGTAGGTACTAGGTAGTCCTTAACAAGCATCTGGTTTGTGCATCTAGAAAATTATACACCAGAAATTACTGGTGTCTCTTGGCCTTAACCATGCATGTGGCTATACAGAAGTTAGATGGCTATTTCTGATAGCTTAGGGATATCAAAAGAGAGTTTAACTGCATTGCATACCAACCATCTATCAACAGTGAACAGCCACTAAAAAGTTACATTGTCCATAAAGAAATTAGTGTCTGGAACTTCATTGGTTCTTCTTTAACTTTAACAGCATTCGACAAATAAGTCATCTTTCTGCAGGTACTCACTGGACATCAAGAAAATGCAGAGTTTGCTCTTGCAATGTGTCCAACTGAGCCCTATGTGCTTTCTGGAGGTTGGAAATTCTGATTGTTTTTCCTTTTTAGTACCACATCCTTAAATTTCTGTTTAAACAATTAATGTTTTCTCAAACATGGTATCACCAGTGGGTCTCTTGTATATTTTGACAGTAAGTTTGAAATGTCTAAGTTTTACATTCATTAAATTGAATATTTTTCTGTTATGTCCTTGAACTCAAATGCATATCTTGCTTTGATATATACCTGACATTTTGAATTATCTAATGGTTGATTTTAATATTCCACTTATCCAATTTTTCTTCTCCTCTGTCTTGGATATGTGGCACATATCTGAGAAATGCTGAAAATATACTTTTATATCACATATACTTCTCACCTTAAGGGTACTGGCTGGGTGTCACCATTATAAAAGAAAAAAAAAAGTTGAGTTACATAATAGTTTACAGTCTAATGATTGGGATGTTCATGGCAGGGAAGGACAAGAATGTGGTCTTGTGGAGTATTCAAGACCACATATCCACATTAAACAATGATGCATCAAAGCCTGCAGGATCTTCTGCATCTATTGTTAAATCTGCTGATTTAATTGGACCTCGTGGGATTTTCAAAGGACACGAGGATACTGTTGAGGATGTTCAATTTTGTCCATCGAGGTAACTTCCATTTCTCAATTTAGGATCAATTATGTAGTGAACTTGTTTAAAGTTACTATTGACTGACTGTTTTGATTCATGGTGAAGAAAGTGCGTCTCATGTCATTGATCTTTGTTCCTTGTTTTTAATTCTTTTAAGAAAACAAAAATCTGAATCCTTCCTATTGATTGATTTGTGCAGTCTTGTTTATGTTTCTATCATTGCTCATTTTTTTTCTCACATTTTCTCATTGAATGATGAAGTGCCCAGGAGTTTTGCAGTGTAGGAGATGACTCCTGCCTGATGTTATGGGATGCACGCAGTGGCTTTGACCCTGTCATGAAGGTCAGATTTGTCATATTTTTAATTTTCAGTCTAAATTATTTTTCATAGGTGACAATGTACTTCATTGATCTATAAGAAGACAAGAAACTTTTGAGTGTTACCTTGCAGTAGGGTTATATTTGAGCAAGGTTTATAACTTACCATTCTCTTCTTTTTGAATTTATGCTTATTTGTGTTATAATGGATTGCCCTCTGTTTTCGGTGAATAGGTTGAAAAGGCCCATAGTACTGATGTTCACTGTGTCGATTGGAATCCTTTTGACCTAAACCTGATTCTAACTGGGTATAACCTCATCCTATGTTATTTCTTACCCTCTTAGTTTTTCATTTTTAATTTTCTTTTCCTATGTGAATTATTAGTCTATCAAGTATTTTTGTCTATTTCTGTACCATATGCCACTTGATGATTGCCTTTATTTTCTTCACATTTTCATGAAATATTTAGGTGGTTTTGTTGTGCTGACATTTTTCAGGTCTGCTGATCATTCTGTATGCATGTTTGATCGCCGAAATTTACGGTCTCCTGTTCAGAAATTTGAAGATCACACAGCTTCAGTTCTTTGTGTTCAGGTAGTAAACTTTTATACATCCTCAATTTTACTTAAAATCTATGGAAAACATATACAGTATGTCATATATTTAAAGTTTGTGATCACTAATTTGTTTGACTTGGAACTCATCTTGATTAATTTCAGTGGTGCCCAGATAAGTCATCTGTGTTTGGAAGTGCAGCGGAGGATGGGTTTCTGAATGTCTGGGATTACGAGATTGTGAGTATATATTAGTTTGAACTTTTTATGACTACCTAAAATTCTATACTATAAATTCCAATCAGTAGTACAGATTCCGCCCCTCAGTTTGCATGGCATATACTTTGTATTAGTTTGAACTTGCGTATGAAACTACTAAAAATTTATGATTTTCTGCATCAGGTTGGCAAGAAGAAAGAACTTGGCACAATATCCCTGGACAGTCCTCCAGGGTTATTTTTTAAACATGCCGGACACAGGTTTGAATTTGCCCCTCTCTGGTCAGTGTCCAAGTATATTACAGAGTACTTTATTTCTAATTTGTTTGCTGCTTTGCTGTACAAGAATCTGTTATGATGCACTCATGTAAGTGTTTGGTTTTTATCTAGGGATAAAGTTGTTGACTTTCACTGGAATGCGTCTGATCCGTGGACAGTTGTCAGTGTATCGGATGATGTTGACACCTCTCATGGAGGTGGTACACTGCAGGTATCAGAAATTCCAAGTGCCTTTTTTTTTTGCTTCCGGTTATATGTAATTTTTAATATGACTTGGGTGAGTTTATGGATAATTTATGCAGATATGGCGCATGAGCGATCTTATACACAGGTCCGAAGAGGTGGTTGTGACTGAGCTTCAGGAGTACAAAACCCATGTGGCTGATTGCCCATCGATGTCTTAAAGGGCTGCTGATAGCAGCTTGAGTATTTTCGGAAAGCCCTTCTGTATTTTTATTAAGTTAATGAATTCGTATTTATTTGGATTTCAGCTGTTTCAAATGTTGGTAAAATTGATGTTATATATGGAAGCTATGATCGATTGATCTTTACGGAGTTTGAATTCTATTATGCTTTTGATGTCGTTTAATCTTTTGTACTTCCATTCTGTTTCCGGAATTTACAATTTTTAGCATGTACTTTCTTATTCCATTTGTTACTTCTAATTCTAAAATATAACCTTTTTTTTTTTTTTTTGAAACATAAATATGAAGATATTGTGGAAGTTATTTTGATTATATATTTATTTATTTACTAGTTTTGGTCTTACTCATTTCTCAATTCACTAAAATCATTTGTTGTTATATTTATCTTTAGTTTGATATTGACTAAAATCAAATAAATCACATCAACTTTCAAGATTAATTTCAAAACCGTTTGGTTTGTTGATGTATAATTGAACAAAGGGAATATTATTTTTGCAATAATGAATTTTTTGATAAAAAAAATCTCATCATAATCTCAATGAGAAATATAAAGGAATTTTTTCCTTTTTTAAAGCTATATATAAAGGAATTTGATATATCTAAAGTTAGTAGATAGTAAACTTTTCACAAATAAATATTGTAACATTCCATTATCTTATATTTAAAATTTTCTCTTTACAATGGAGCCCCGTATACAATTGTCAATGCAGTAAATTTACCAAATTACCGATTAAAATTAGTTAAAAGTCGTACCATCTCAAAATTAATTTAATTTAATCACTAAGAATGAATTATTGAAAGAGCTAAAAGATTGTTGACCGGAAAAGAGCTAAAAGATTGTTGACCGGACCTGCCTCACCGGTTGTACCTTATGCACGTATTATTGTCTTTTTATACCACAACGCCCTTGTATGCCTATAAGGTGCAGTGAGCTCCTCGTTTTCCATGTGACCCAACAAAACCAACAACCACCGCTCTCTATCTCTCTCTATATCTTATATAGACAGACCGTATGTATATATTACAGCATTTGCTAGCCGGCAGCGCCATTACTGCCTCTCCGACCCACTACCGCTTAGTCTTTTCCCGTACAAGTAAAGACAATTTTTTTTTTGTCTCTTGTCCACGTCACTCGTCCTATCCAAACTGCCACGTTGGCACTCGTGAACAGTCAACCAGATATTTTGCCCAAAACGAAGTGGTATTTTTTGGAAAGAAGACTGGTGCATTTTTTACCCGGTCCGGGTATTTACTAATACAGATTATCCATACCCGGGTTTATATTATAATTTTACTCAACGGTTGTATTATATTTAAAATTTATTATTAATTTTTATAATTTATAAATTAAATATAATATATTTATTTGATTGGATTTTAGACAACATGTTTAGACTCTACAATTTTATGTTAGTCACAACATAAGTTGCAATTTCATTGTGATGATCTTGATTCTTGATCATCAAAATTTATTTAATCAATCACCTAATTATGTTTTGAATTATCCTTAATCTCATAAATTTATTCCCAAAAAATTGTAACAATTAGGCTTGTTTGCTTCTGATTATTGAAATTAATTATAAATTATTTTTAAAAATTAACTATATTAAAATTGGCTATTTTTATTAATTTAAAAAAATATATATAGGTTAAGTAAAACACATATTGACAACTTATTTGAAAAAATTAGTCAATTATGTATTTTTTTCAGCTTATAGTTTATTCTAGTTAATAAATAAATTTTAAACTGTTATGAAATAAATTATGCTAAAATATCATTAATAAGGTGTCAAATCTTTCATTAATATATAAATTTCCTCCAATCGATAAATAAAAATATTAAATTTGCAAAAACATCTAAACAATAACTTATTTTTTATTTTCATATTATTTATCACATATAGCAATAATAACACTTGCATATTTATAAATAATTATTTTAATTAAATTTATCACAATCTCTTCCGGCGAACCAAATAAAGCCTAATACCTCCGTCTAATTTATATCGTAATATTTTGACTTTTATAAAATTCAAAAATTTTGTATGATGTTATAATTTTAAAAGAAAAATAGTAATTGAAGTAATAATATTATAGTATAATTTAAAAAAAAAAGAATAGTGATTGAATGGTAGAGTATAATATTGATATTATAATTTTAAATAGGAGAATAATAATTTAAGTGGTGGACTATATTTAACAAAATAAAAATAATTTAAATAATTTATATTATTAAATTTTTAAAAAAAATTATAAATTTTATAAAATATTTAAAAAAAATAAATATTATAATTTTTATAAGACTTTAATAGTATAATAAAATGATTACTATTTGGATAAGGACAAAACGTCTCGTTCCCTTGTCATTTTTATTTCCCAAGGAAAAACTATTTTAACTTCTACAGTAATTCAATAATTGAAAAATCACTACCATATTAAGCTCACAGCCACAACCACTCCTTTTACCCATCAGCTCTACACAGTAATTCTTTCAAAATTCCCGCCCTAATTTATTTCTCTTACTTATTTTCCTCTTTTTGACAGGTCATCTCCCTCCTCCGCCTCACTCATCCGTCCCCTCTTCATCCACGTGTCACCCTTTCTCTCTCCATATCCACACTACACCTATATCCATTTATGCACACACAAACAACACACCCACCTGTACTCCTCTACTCCCTCCCCCATTAGCCCGTACTCTGCACTCTCTTTCTCTCTCTATAACGGCTTATACATATATTGTATATGCTTATATAGATTCAGACGGTATATATTTTGCTTCTATTATTGAAATGATGGAGGAAAATAACAAGAGAGCTGGGTACTTTAATACACAAGAAGAGCAAGAACTCGCCGGAAAACGACCAAAAACTCCGGCGAAATGTTCCGAGATCAACGAGGAAGAAGATGACAACATGTTGGGATGGTTATCAATGGACGATGAGACAGTGAGCGAGCTCTCGAAGATTTTGGAGACCGAAATAACCTCGGCTTATCCATTCAAGGTGAAGTTCTCTGGCAACCCCTACTCTCCGCCGGTGATTTTTCAGTCTTCGGCGGCGTACATTACCATCAACGGTAACAACGATGAGTCTTGTGGGTCTTCTTTTTCGGAGGAGGACTCGTCTGTTATGGCGAGTATTGACATGGGTGGGTGTGGTTTTGTCTTTCAGCCGGTGGTGTACGGCAGCGCGTGGGTGGATGCGGGTGCGGTGGAGGCGCGTGGATTGGAGGATGCGGGAGAGGAGGAGGCGCGTAGGCATGCGAAAGAAAATGGGGATGGTTGTTTGGTGATGGGGAGTGACGGTGGCTGCGGTCGTTGCGAGGAGTATGATTATGATGTTATGCTGGCGAGGTTTTTAGGTGAAGATTTCATGGAATCAGAGTAAGAATAGTCTATTGGAGGATCAGGGTTTTAGGGATTTTGGCAATGTAATGCAAAAAAGAGATTCAATGGAAAAGTAATTCTCGGTTCGTTTCAAAATATGGGTTACATTTTTTAATTATGTTTTTTGTTTCATTAAAATAAGTTTAATTTTGATTAGTGAATCTTGATTAAAAATAATTTAAAATTAAAATATGTTTTCAAATTTACTGTAATAATTTATTTTACTATCAAATTAAAATATTTAAAATGATAGGAGTAATTTTTAGTGAAACTGACTGAATAGTATTTGGTGAGATGGGTAAAAGAGGAATTGTTGTTGGCCTTTTCTTTTCCATGTTTGGAAATCAACAGACCTGCCTGATATCCTTTTGCAGCTTTTCCATTTGTGATTGTATTGGCGTTCTGTATATACAGTGCTTATTTGGTATCAATTATTTAAATTATTTTTAATTTATTTTTAAAAATTAATTATTTTAATTGTTTTTTGTTAATTTAAAAAATATATATATGTTAAATATAATAATATTATTAATTTATTTTAAAATTTTAATTAATAAATATTTTTTAATTCATAACATGTTTTAATTAAAAAATAAGTTATAAGATAAATAAATTGTGTAGTACAAGTAGTTCATTGTCAAACATGCATTTGAATATCAAAAGGGATTCGGGATTCAAATTGAAATAATCAACAAGGCCCAGATCCACAAATACTTAGAATGGCCACCACTCACTAATTGTTAAATTGACCCATGAAAATTGACCTAAAATTAAGTATGCTAAAGTATGTCTTCTCCAAACCTAATACAGAGAAGCGATAGTAAATATCAAAATCTAGATAGGACCTTTCAATTAAGCCTATCTTCATGTTTCAAGACCCAATGCAGTAATCCTCGATGGGCTATAGAATTTTGTTTGAGCCCAAAATGACCATAGTTGGTTTAGGCCCGCCAGAGTTGAAAGACCAGTTAAATCTTTATTTTGAGTTTTTGACTGCTCTCCACTACACTTTTGATGTTTAGTACTAAGTAATATTTTAAAACTCGCTATGCGGACATATTCCATAGAAGAAGAATCTAACGCTTAGAGCGAGTATTTGAATATTAAGCGTTATCATACTTGATATATTTGACAATTACTTAAAAATTAATTAACTCGTTAGAGCTCCATCTAATAATACTCAATCCAGTACTCAAACGCTGATAAAGATTTTTAGAACAGTTGTATTAAGAGCAAATGCTACCTGTGCTCAAGTCCACAGATAGCCTACCATACACTACTAGTGTTTGTTTGGAAGTAATGTTTAGATATTATAAATTTAAATATAATAAAATATTATTTTTGGTAAATTAATTCTAAATTAAAAAAATTAATTAAAAAAAGTAATTTTAATTTTAACAAAAAATTAAAATTAAATTAAAATTATGATTTAATGAATTCGAAACGCTATTGTCAAAACAAGTCCTAGCATGTCATAGACTCATAGTTACCGTGTCTAGTCGCGTCAATTGATTAGTAACAATAAAAAAAAGTCAAAAGGCTCGTTCATATCATTTTCCTTTTCTGAAATTTTACTTCCAATAACTACTCCTTGAGCACTTCTATTCTAAAATTATAAATATTAATGTATTTTTATGTTTAAAGATAATAAAATAATAAATTTTAGAAATGGTAGCAATTTTCATCTATTTTTATAACAAAATAATAAATTAAAAAATATTATTATATTTTATAATACTAAAATATAAAAGTATCTCTAATTTTAAAATATACAAAAAAAAATATATCATTTGAGAAGTTTCACTTTTCTAGTATTGTCTCCATGTATACGGCTGGTTGGTTGGTTGGTTCTTATTTCCTGAAGTTAAAATTTGGGCTTCGCAGAGTTGCCGGGTCTATTCTGCCTTAGGCCTATCGTGTCAATAGCCCAATCCAAGTCAAATCAACCTTAGGCGACGAAAGAATTTAAAATGTGTAGATTTTGTGCCATCTGATGAAAAGCAAGTTATTTATTCTTGCCTCATGCATGTCTGGTAAGGTCAAAAGTAATTACAAAATTTGATGCGGACTGTGCTAGAATCTTTTATATATAGATAGATAGTGGTTACAACTTTGAGTAGCTTTAATTTTAAGATAAAGTGAGAAATAAATAAATTCAAATATTTATATTTTATCCTTTTTTCTAACTGGATGGTGACTCTAATTTTACTCAACTTACAATTATGTTAATCTCATTTAAACCAAGTGTTGACTTCTACTTAAACCAATAATCAAATAATAATAGGTAAGAAAATCCTCTAGTAAGAGGTAACAATATCTCGTAATAATGAAAAAAAAATTTCATAAAATCCACACGGCTTCATTACATCGGACAATTATACTTGATTAGGACCCATAATCATGTTCATCCACCAATGTATTGAAACCATATGAACTTGATATAGGCCTGATTTAGAGACCCGTAGTGTCCTCTATATTATTGTTGGATGAAAGATACACGTGATATTGTTAAAAAAATTAATTAAGCAGATTTACTGAGAGGACATAACATTTATGATTATTATTTGGGAGTTAATTATTATCATGTTCAATTTCTGTAATTATTTAAAAATTAATTGACTTATTAGAATTTCGACCAGAAATATACTCATAAGGACCCGAGAGAGTTTTAAAATATTGTCACATAACAATTATATAAAAGTACGACATAAGACTATGAAAAGATGAGACGAATTATTTGGACTTGAAATAAAAATACATCAATGATTCAACAACCATGGGAGAGGTGGGACAATTTGTGGTTCAAGAATCCTAGCCCTAGATCCAACACCAACCCAAATCTGGGGCAGTCAAAACACATAAATCCGGCAAGATTTTGTACATTTGTATAGAGTGGAACCATATATGGCTTATAGACTGTTAACATATACTTGCATCATCAATTCATTTTGGACAAGAGAAAGGAACAATAGCTAACAATGGTGACGAATAAGTTAAAAATGTTGTTAAAGTTGAAGAAACAAACAATACGAAAATAAAGTTGAACAATCCATCTCTGCTTTTGCACCCTACCATCCCATCATCTTCATTTCATCAATTGCTTGCTCCCAATCGACCTAAAGTAATAATTTACCAATCTCATCACCATGATTACATTTTTATACTACTTCTTTAAATTTTCTACTATATGCTCATGACATAATTTTTAGAATTTATAATAATTCAAACATTACAAAAATGCATGTTTGATGGTTAATTTATACGATTTTTAGAATTTTTAAAATTCAAATATAATAATTAAAAATGTATGTTTGGCAGACCAATCGCAAATTTAAAATGCTGCTTTTAGATATTAAATTTAACTTAAATTCAAACTACATAAATAAATGACTACAAAAGACATTAAAGCACGTGATCAAATGACCAACGACACACAACAATGCATATAAATAGACAAGTCTCATATCATTTTCAAACAGATTGTAACTTTAGAAAATCACAATAATTCTTCAGAGTACAACCTACAAGTTCCCTTCATTCAAACAGTATACAACAAATAATTTCAAGCTATAACTTATTATTTTTCTATAGAGCAATCAATAAGCAGTACTCTGTCTACTTAAGGGACAAATATTTGCTACACCAAAACACAACAACATACTCAAACTTAGAACTGAAGTCTAAGTGACTAAGTTGTCCTAGTGGCATTGAGATCTTAATTGTTCATTAATTTTAATGATCTAAATATCTTATTGATATTGTGTTGTGATCTTAAAATCAATTATTTCATGTATTTTTATTTGTTATTTAGACTAGTTAAGTAGTTTAATTTAATCAGATTTGTATTAGATTAATTTATGTTAGGAGTAGAAGTTTCCAAATTACTATTTAGAAACCTATTAATTGACTATTGGTAAAATTAAAATTTTAAATTCTACAAATATTAGTATTTTAAGTTTTCAAGTTTTTGTTAGAAGTATGACTAATGTATAGGTATCTATAAATACCAACCTATGATGTACTCCTAAATCCATCCATCTTATTATTAATTTATTCAATAATATTTAAGATTGTTTTCTCTCTAGTTTTCTTATGGATTCAACGTTCTCTAGTGGATTTTAGAATATTTACTTAGTGAATTCTAGTGTTTCAAACAGTTTTCGTACTACGTCATAACAATGTTATGTAAAGGTTTTTAGTAAACCACAAACTACTTATATGCTTAGTGAATATTTATGGACTAAAGAGTATTTCTCCTGACCATTAAAAATCTATTGTGTTTAATTATTATTATGTGTACTCTGCTTGTTTATATACCTTGCTCACATACTTTTTATCTCTTCTCAATTTGTGTTTATCATTTATTCTTATTTTCTCAAATTTACTTAGAATTGATTTTTTTTTGTTGGAAATACATTTATCTTATATTAATGTTGATTAAGAATTTATCTTTTCTGAAAAATAATGTTAAAAACATTATTCATCCCTCATCTTGCTAGTCTATTTTGCTATCCTTTGAACCTAACAAATGCCTACAAAGTCAATATACTCATATTTGTTATTGACTTATGAAATCAAATTATAATTATATAATTTTTCATTCATAAAAATGTCTTCAAGGTCCAAGGCGACATGGAAGTGAGTAAGATTCATTGCACGTTCATTTTTGTCTCCATTTTAAAAGTATAAGAATAATTTAATGTGACGTGTGACTAAATCAATTACTTTGTACTTAACAAATGCCTACATAGTTAATATTATATTCATATTTGTTGTTGACTTATGAAATCAATTATAATTATATAATTCTCATTTATAAAAATGTTTTCAAAGTCCAAGGCGAAAGGTAAGTGATTAAGATTCGTTGTATGCTCTTCATTTTAAAAGTGTAAGAATGACTTAATGTAACATGTGATTGAATCAATTACTTTAGACTTAACAAATGCCTACAAAGTTAATATACTCATATTTGTTGTTGACTTATGAAATCAAATTAATAATTCCCCATTTATTAAAATGCTTTCAAAATCAAAGACGAAAGGGAATTGATTAAGATTCGTTGCACGTTCACTTTTGTCTTTATTTTAAAGGTATAAAAATGACTTAATGTAACACGTGATTGAGTCAATTATTTGACAAATTTTAACAAACCTTCTTCATCTATTCTATGCATTTTTGGCATTTATATACGATGAGCTCTACAGCTCTAGAAAGAAATGTAGTCACGAGAGACGATGTGGAGTTGTCTTAGGAACTCGAGAAGTTGACTTAAGTGCCTTGATTACGCATTGATAATGATGCATCACCTTAACTAATCATAATATTCTTGATGTAAGTGAATGATGCTTTTTTAATCGAAAACTATTGTTACACATGTTGACAGTAATATTACCACTAATCTTTTTTAGATGACAGCTTCTTAAGTTATTCCTAATGAGTCAAACAATTCCACACGATGCAAAGTTTTTCTTTTTTAATAGCGACTTCTCACCTAATTTAAAAAAATATTTATAATTTGAGATAAAATGCGTAGTTGAATGAAATAGTTAAGTGTACTGCACGTATTTACTTAAATACCCAAAATTTTAATTAAAAAAAAAAAAAATTAACATACATGTGACAATAAGATAAAGGGAACTTAGGATGCACTTTGGGTTAAGTTGATAGATTTTGATCGAGGGTTGCAAAAGAGAAAAAGATGTGATAAAGGTAGTCAAAGTAAAGATGATAAAAGCCAACCATAATCAATCTTTTCATGAATACTTTAAAACATCTAATCTTCACTAACCTTTATAGCTTTTTTTTTTTTATCAATCCAGCCACGATGCTTACATATCTGCACTGCCTTTAATGAAGATTTAGATAGAGGATTGAGGTGGCTAAAGCAAATAATAATTAAGCAAAGCAAATAATAATTAAGCTTATATAAATGCTTATGAAACGCCAGTGACCATGGTGCACCAGTGCGATCACTTGATTGAACCAGTCTAGCTGTGGATGGTTCATCAGGACTATTCCTGGTGTGCAGTTTAGTGGGCCGTAGTTTACTGGATTCGCATGTGAGGTTGGTGAAAGGCATCATCAACCTATTATTTGATTTACCAAAAAAAAAAAAAAAACAATCATTTGGACATGTTATCAAAATGATGCAGTTAGTTCCTTATAAAAAAAAACACCTTTTTTAACAGCTGAATCACTATTTTTTTGACCCAGGATATTTCTAGTTGCAAAACATCACTATGAAATGAGTTTGTTATGAAATTTGAACTCATTTTGAGTAGCCGCCTAGGCGATTTTGAAAGAATTAGATTTCAATTATGGTTAAAATATGTTGAAGTGACGTCTTACGCGTAAGATCAACGTGTACTGTGAATTAAAAAAAATAATATATTGCATATTTATATAAGCAAATCGTCCTCGAATTAAGACTTCTTCACTCTATCTCCATCAAGAAAAATGTCCGTCTCTTTTGTTGAATCTGTAAGCAATGTATGGAAAATGAAGCGTGAGATTCTAATGTATAGAAAAATACTAGATGTTTACACCAACATAATTATGAGAGCAGGTTCGTTGGGTGTCAGATTCTCAGCATTCAGGATTCTTCATCTCTAATTGCCTACCAGTAACACCGCTTTGTTTCAATTTTAGCAGATTTGGCGAGTTTGACACCCTCCTTGCTCACATCAGAAAGTCAAACCTCATAGTCTGATGCATTGATATGTATAGGTCAGATGCTACATTACCAGTTTTTTCAAATGTACGTTATTTCATCACATTTTAACAATGATAAAATATTTTGGCATTTTTAAATTAATATTATTATAAATTAAAATAGATAAAAATTATTTTTATAAACAAAATAGTTGAAGAGTACATTATATATATATATTACCCATAATCTCTTTTATTTTTCTAATGAGTTTTTTTAGTTTCCTAAATTCTTTATCTTTTTTGTTCATGATTTTCAATGAGAGATAAAAATAAAATTGAATACTAATATTTATTGTAAATCTTAATCCGTGTGTTTCAATCAAAAATGACGAATATTAATAAGGAATAAAAAGAGTAAGCGTATTAAGAAGACATCAAGATAAAGCAAATAATGCTCCCATAAAATAAATTAATTTATATATCACATATAAATTAAAATAAACCTTATAAAGTAAATATGAATTAATATGTATAATTGAATTAATACGATTAATTTTTGAAGTGAGCAAGCATTGAATTTGGGGACATTGGCTACGACGTTGTTATACACAGAACAAGAATTAAAAAGTAGATCCCTGTCTCTATTAGAGTACATAAATAATGTGAAAAATTATCATCAGTCTCGCTCGCCCCAGCCCAAAAAACACCAACCAACTCTCCTTATTTATTCCACCTCTTCGGCAACTCGTTTCTCTCACCAGTCACCACACTCCACATTTCTTTACTTTACTCTCCCTTCCCCTGCACATACCCCCTAGTCAAAAACAAAGCAAAAACTCCCAAATTGCAACAATGGTTGTCAAGAAGCCAAGAATTGTGATAATTGGCGCAGGAATGGCTGGCCTCACAGCTGCCAACAAGCTCTACACAGCTGACAAGTTTACTGAAGCTTTTGATCTCTGTGTGGTGGAAGGTGGGACAAGAATTGGGGGACGGATAAACACATCAGAGTTTGGTGGTGACAGAATTGAGATGGGTGCAACATGGATCCATGGAATTGGGAACAGCCCAATTTATAAAATTGCTCAAGAAATCAATTCATTGGAGTCTGGCAGGCCTTGGGAGTGTATGGATGGGTTTCTTGATGACCCGGTCACAATTGCTGAAGGTGGGTTTGAGCTTGACCCAGCCCGAGTTGACTCAGTCTCAAACCTTTTCAACTCACTTATGGATTTTGCTCAAGGGAAAAGGGTTGAGACTGAACAAGATGTTGTAGCCAAAGCTCTATTGGGTTGTGGGTCTGCAAATCCAAGTGTTGGGGCTTTTCTTAGAAAAGGACTCCAGTCATTTCGGGACAAAATCAAGAAAGATCAAGGAGATGTTAAAGGGTATTATGGTAATTGGAGTCAGAAATTGCTAGAGGAGGGCATATTTGCAATGCATGAGAATACTCAAAGGACTTATACATCAGCCGATGATTTGTTGAAGCTTGATTATAATGCTGAAAGTGAGTATCAAATGTTTCCAGGTGAAGAAATCACAATTGCTAAAGGTTACTTGAGCATAATTGAGTCACTAGCCTCGGTTTTACCAGCTGGTTTGATTCAATTAGGCCAAAAAGTTAGAAAAATTGAGTGGCAAATGGGCAGTTTTAATGGCACAACTAGGCCAGTGAAGCTATATTTTTGTGATGGGTCAACCATGGAAGCTGATCATGTAATTGTCACAGTTTCTTTAGGTGTTCTTAAAGCTGGAATTCGCGACGCATCGGGTATGTTCTTACCTCCACTTCCTAATTTCAAGAATGAAGCAATTTCAAAGCTTGGATATGGAGTTGTTAACAAGTTGTTCTTGCAATTAAGCCCAACCCGTGATCAAGAAACCAATGGTTTCGCCAAATTTCCATTCTCGCAAATGGTTTTTCATCAATCTGATTCCAAGTTAAGAGACCCACAAATCCCTTGGTGGATGAGAAGGACAGCTTCCGTATGCCCAATTTATGCCAAGTCGAGTGTCCTATTATCTTGGTTTGCAGGAAAAGAAGCTCTTGCACTTGAGTCTCTTAGTGATGGAGAGATTCTTGATGAGGTTTCAACTACGATCTCTAGTTTTTTCCCAAATTCAAGTAAATTAAGCAATGGGAATGTGAATTCAGTGGGCACTTTTAATGGGCCAGGCCTGAAATTCACAAAGGTTTTGAAGAGCCAGTGGGGGACTGATCCTTTGTTCTTGGGTTCATATAGTTATGTAGCTGTTGGGTCAAGTGGAGATGATATAGACAAATTGGCTGAGCCATTGCCAGAAAATGGCTCATCTCCTCCACTCCAAATTCTATTTGCAGGGGAAGCTACACATAGAACTCATTATTCTACCACCCATGGTGCTTATTTTAGTGGTTTAAGAGAAGCTAATAGACTTCTTGAACATTTCCAATGTAAGGGTCTATAAGGGGTTGTTTGTTATTGCATTATTAGAAGAGTAGGCTGCTTTTTTTGGGACATCAATTTCTCTTATTATTATCATATTATAGGAAGCATTTGTTTAATTTTATTCCATCTTCTCTCTTTATTGTGGGTTGCAAAGACAAGAAGAAAAAGCAAAATGAAAATTATTAAAGATGTTGGAGGAATGAAAGGGAGAGATGGAGACATTTTGAGATGTATTTAATGAATTAAAAGAAGCTTCTTTTAGATTTTTATTCTTTATTTATATCTTTGATTGTGATTTGTGAGCTTCTTTTTCTATCTAATGGTGCTTGACCTTCAAGCAAACGTGGTTAGTTGCTTTTTCTGTTTTTTGCTGTTAATAATATATTATTGGCATAGTATTAAAGATTTTAAAATACAACTAGCTTTGGATGCTTTGGTCTAACCCCTTGAGCTTCTTTTGATGAGGTCATAGGACAGGATCCTATAAACCCGGTTCTCTTTCCTTCTTGAAATTCTTCTCATATCTTCCACATTTTTTATTTTTTTTTTAAATTTTGTGAAAGCATTTCGGTGAATGGTTGATTGCTCCGTTTTTTTTCGTACGATCTAGCATGAATCAACACTCGTACTTATAAAAGATTTCGATAAGAATGTCACTCTACAATACGGCCTGCACTTGAGCCAGGATCAAGGCTCGTTTCACTATCCCAAGCATGAGAGTACTTGTCGCATCATCTTGACCCACGAGCTCACAAAAATGTCATAACAAATATTCTTTCCGTCGTAAAAAAAGAATGACCGAGTCGAGGTCGGTCGTTCTTTTCGGAATTACTATAGTGAATTTTGTTTGGAATCCAATCACACCCCTACGGTGGGCATCACCCATTTGGAGCTTTCATTTCATTCCAATGTAAGCTACTTGGGGAGGGGGAAGTTTGGGACAATTTATGGGCTGGCCAAAGGATTGAGTTATTGAAAAGAAAATCTTAGGGGTAGAAATGAAAAGGGTCCCACCTAGTACTTTAATCTGGCCCAAATGGGCCAATAGGGTGTCAATCAACTGGGTTCTTGCCAAAATGTACTAGGCTACTAGCAGCTAACCTAAGTCTAGAGATGCTCATGACCATCTGATTGCTTTGATCTTTATTGAATAGGGTTTAACCCCAAGTGAGTTTGGGCCCCATCCACTGGGCTTGATAGCTCCCCTTCTGTGCATGTGCAGACATGCATTGAGACAGATAGCTCTTAACGCATTAGATTTCTCCAGAGACCAAATCTCTCCCCCAGTGTTCTAGAGACACAACATGACTCTCCATAACCCGCAAATCTCGCCTTAATAGTTTATCAGTGCTTTAAAAAAGTACTTAATTGGACACCTAATTTCACTTATTTTCGTTTAAGTCTAATTAATTTTTATTTTAGTGTCGAACCCTCTCTCCATTACCTAGGCCCAAAACTGGGTTCTTTTGAGTCGATACTTGAAGTAGCGTCCGCGATTGTTGTTGACATATACAAATTAATGCGGTCTATAGTCAATGTTAAACTTTATGGAGTTAATCAATGGGGTTTCCAACTAGGTTAGAATAAATGTGGTGATGGGGGAGATATTTGGGTATCTGATTGGGGACATTGAGTGGTCAAATCAAAAGAGCTGTGTTCTGTTCAATGCGGACTCCTTGATGCATTATTGTGGAGGTAAAAGGTCGGATTGATTTTGGCTTTCCCCCCATAAGACTGGAGTGGCCCAGTTGGTGTCTCTTTTAGGCTCATCATGTGGGTTTCAATTTCAATTTTCAATCACCCTTTGATGATTCTTGTTCATCACCACAGACCCACATCTGTCCACCCAGTCCATGTCTGATTCACCTACTTGAAAAACACACTTTAATGAAGAATCATTATTCCTTAGTCTTTACTACTACCTCTCTCATAGGTTTGTTAGAGCTTATCAAAGTTAGATTTAAATTCAATTTCATGTGTATGTTAAAGTTAGATTTAAATTATAAAGTTTATTTCTTAAACATATATTTAGCTTATTTAATATTATTTTTTTTTAATTTTATAATATCTAAATACTTAATAAATTTTACCAAATAAGCACTTACAACTTATTTGATATGAGCATTCTAAATTCAACAAATCACGATTGGTAGGTTACATCTAATTTTAATTTTTTGTTAAAATTGAATTTAAATTACAAATTCAATTTTTTGAATTTAAATTTAGTTTATCAAACATGATTTTTTGTTGCGTTTGAATTCAAATTTATATTAAACTCATTTTTTTGTATATGCACTTGGCCTTACTAAATATGAATTCTTGCAAAGTTTGATCCTATAATTTTTAAAAATTATATAAATTATTACAAAACAAACACTTATGTTGCATTTGATTTCCATTTCCTTGCGAAAAATAAATAAAATAATATTTTACATTAAAATTGAGTGGTAGTTGAAATGAAATGATTATTTTTATTTTTATTTTTAATATGGTAGACGACGAGTTTTTTTTAGATAAAAACTTAAAACATTCAAGCAAATCGAGACAATAAATAATTGTCTAAAGCTAAAAATAATAATAATAATAATAATAATAATAAATATTTTTTTAAAGACACTAGTTCAAACATATATTATATAATAAACAGTTGTTGTTGATTGGGTGCTTCGTTAGTTAATGTTGTAATATTAAAAATGTAATGCATGTGTATTTATCTTATTATTGGTTTTTAAACTAGTAAGAGTCGTATAAAGAAGTTCCATTGGAATCACTTTCAAAGAAGGTGTCACATTTGTACTGGTAACTCTAGATTAATTAATAACAGTAACTATAAAGAAATTATTCTTTTCTTGGTGTGGAATCATGAGATAGATCACCAACTTCCACCTCTAATCATATCTTTAGCACAGCCATTTTTTTTTTTTTATTAGAAATTTGGAGCAAAGGGCCAGTTGCTGATTTCCAAATCTTTAGTTAGTTGGGTAGTAATTTATTTAGCGTTTAAAGAATATAAATTTAAATATAATATTACAAAAAAAATTAAATTCTACTATTAAACATTTAATTTTTAAATTACACGCAATTTTTAAATATATATTTTTTATTAATTTAATATCTCCAATTCATTATTTTTTACACATAATTATTTTTTACTTTTGTTTGTAACATATTCTCTCTCTTGGAGTTGTATGTGTCCCCCAACTTTTTTTAGTTAAAAGTTCAAGTTACATTTTAACTACACAATAAATTATCTGAAATACGAACTTTTTATTTTTAAGGTGATTTCTCTTTCTAATAAATAAAGGAGACACATCATTTAAATAAATTATAGGGGTATATTTGAAAAAAAAAGTGAAAAAAACAATACAAATTCAGAAATAGCATAGTTAATTTGAGACAAACAAAAATAGAAAAGTGAACTTTTAATATGAGTTTTAATCGAACGAATGTAAGGTCAAAAAAAATTAATTTTTTAGCTTAAATTTAATTCAACAAAAATTCAAATATTTAATCTATAAATTGAATTTGATAAGTTATATCAAACAAGTCCAATATATTATATGTAAGAGTTGATTGCTTTATTGTAACTATTATTAATTCAATTCGCTTCAAAATTAATAATATCTTTAAAAAAATCGATAATTTTACAAATAAATATTTTATTATGCCATTTGTATAAAAATTTATTTCTAATAGCGAGACAGAGGTGGTAGATTAGAATAACTCTATTCTATCCTTCTCAACTACGCTAATTTACTAGTACTTTAGATATGTGGAGCACAAACACAGATTTAAGAATGTTATCATGAGGGTACCAATCAAACCTCGCTTTAAAAAGGTTTTTGATGATGTAAAGTGAATATCTTTTAATAAAAATACACTACTGGCAGATAATATGCTTGCCTTAACAAATTGGAGTGGAGGAATCTAGCTAGGGGTCTATCCATAGGGGCAATATGGTACTTTCCAAGGCACAAACTGCTTACCATTTAATATATGTTACGATAATGTTGTAAATATAACCAAACAGTTCATGTTCGAATTCAGGATCGCTCGATTAGAAGTTCGATTCGAGCTTGATTCGAAATATTAACGAGTAGAATATGAACATATTTTAAAATTAGATTAATTATTTGGACTTTATTAAATTATTTTTTTATTTATATTCGATGAAATTCACTTGAAAATTTTAAAATACTCGGGCTCGATTCGATAGTTAAATGAATCATACACGAGTTTTATTTCAAGTTTAATAAATTATACAAATAAAATATGAATAAGTCATACTCGATTAGATTCGATTAATTTTCACCCACCTGTCCTATAAATGTTTGACTCATCTTCATCACACTTTTCTTTCAAATTTTTTAATGCATTAATGTTTATATTTGTTTATTTTCGTTATAGTAATTCAAATGCGCTAATACAAATCAATAATATAAAAATTAAATTTACAAAAAATTAGAATTGTTAAAAAAATTTTCACCGTTAAATATTGATATGAATTTTTAACATTAAAATTCAATAAAAATTGTATATCTTCATTAAATGGTGAAAAATTATTCGATTATTTTCATACTTGGAGCAATAGTGCAACTCAATACTCTAAATTAATAGATGGGTTCAATTTTAATATTACTATTAGAATATATACATTTTTGTGATGTATTTAATAGAATTGGAGGGAAAATGTAATGGAGATGAGCTAAATCCCACAAATAATGTCATTTTAAAAAAATTATGCATAAATTGAGAAAATTATTTTGTAATGACAATACTCAATTGATTAAATATACAATAAATATTTTATGGTTACACTTTATTACTATTTTCGTTTTAAAATTAGATATGGTTATTTGTTCTTGATAATTTTTCAAAATTATGCATAAAGTCAAAAAAATTATGCATAAATTCAAAAAATTTTGTAACGACAATACTCAACTGATTAAATATGCACTAAATATTTTATGGTTGTACTTTATTACTATTTTCGTTCTAAAATTAAATATGGTTATCTGTTTTCGATGTGCTTCAAAATTAAAGATAAATTTTTATTTTAGTATCATAAAATATTATGATATTATTGATTTATTATTTTTGATACAAATGTAGATAAAATTTTGCACTATCACTAAAAAAAATTATTTTATTTTCATGTAAAAGTTATAATTGAAACTTTATTTTATTTTTTAAAAAAATGTCTGGTTTTGAGGAGGATACAAGCGAAACAAGATATATTGACGGATATGCTGTACTAGTAGTGTAACGGTCAGTCGCAGGACTTGCCACTACCGAACAACGTTTGCGATCTGATGCCAGATCCGATGGGCCAACTACGACAGTTCGGCTTTACACTAAAAACAGTAAGCTTCCATTTTGTGATCTGATGCCAGATCGGATGGGCCAGCTACTACAGATCGGCATTTCACTCAAAACAGTAAGTTTCTGTCCTTTTATTTAAGGCCCAATATGCTGATCCAAAATTATGAAAAATTTATACTGCCATTAGACGTGTATCATTTTCGCAATTCTTACTGGGTTGTAAATTTGATCTATTCCGTTATACTGCATAGGCCCAAATTCACTAGTCCACTGTAGAGGCCTTCATGGTATTTGATGGATTTCTTTCAAAGATATTTCCATATCTCCTTGTCGAAACTCAGATGTTTGGGGTCCAAAGTGCACCTTGAAGCCATCCGATTTTCTTGAAATTTCTCATGAAATATTTCCAGATGTTGTTTTTATTTTTTATTTTTTTGATAATTTATGAAGTATCTTTGCATAAACCCTTGTTAAGATGGTGAATGCATTCTAATAGAAATCATGCGTTTTTAATGATATATATATATATATATATATATATATAAATGTATCTACGTCTTTAATTTGGATGTGTCGAGGCAGTTCATCAATTATTCTCAAAGACAAAAACAAAACCATTTATTTTATTGAAGAGAAAGGAGATTTACATTCAAAATTTTATTATCTACACTCCATAAGCATGCATTTTTTTATGTAGATAAAGCCAACTATGCTATATTTTGAAGTTCATCTAGCAAATATGGAGTGTAGGTAATGAAATTTGAAGTGTAGATATCATTTCCGAATTGAACGCATTAAAGAAGCTTTAAAAGGCAAAATCTCAGCATGTAATTGTAATGAACCATCTACCATTGACTTAGGAGAAAGGTTTCAGAATGTAGATTTGTTTCCGTACATGAACCTTATCTGCACTTACCTTCTTAATCTATTTGATGCATAATTTAATTTATTTTACTTTTTAAACTCAACTCTCCATTTATCTGGTTGTTGCTTGAGTCTCTTGGCGGCGTTCTTCTAACCAAAGTGATCCCACTTGGGTTTCCTCCCCACTCTTCAAAAATAACCAATTGATTCTCAATTGGTTTCAGCCATGATCGAGGGATATGATACCTTTACATAAATTTTCAAAAAATAAATAAAATAAGATTATCAGAAATTGTTGGTAAGTTCTTGCACAAATGAGACGCTGAATGAAGTAATTAAAATTATCTCACAATTTCTGAGAGGGCTGTCCACAATTGCTTACGCATTTGTTCTGCTTGAACTTTCCAGCGTAATTGCAGGCACCACAGTTGCCATGGCGTGCTATATATGCAGGCCAGTGGCGTCCAATACTTTGGCCATTTATCCACATTTCGCCTTTCCCCATGCTACTCATATCTAGAGCCAATGGGTCAGTTTCTTTTGGAGCATCGAAAGTAGTCTGCAAAGATCAAAAAAGTTGATGAGCACGACGTGTTATTTTATACTATCATAATGAAAATATGATCCCTTTGGGGGAACAATTTTTATTTATTTGTTATTATTGTTATTTTATTTTAGTTTTTATAAATGAGACTCTTTTTGTGAACAAAGAGAGTATATATATGCATAATCTGCGACAGAGCATTGGGACAAGAATTACCTTGTACCATGACAGGGGCTGCTTCTGAGCCACTAATGATCCTTGTACCCACTCAAC
>JAUMHB010013666.1:0-27262 GCA_032359685.1 Pittosporum tobira
AATTGGACGGAATTTTGGTCAAAATGTTCAATTTCTAAAAATGTATGAACATTGAGGTTCGATTTGAAAAAGTTTTTGTCAGGGTTCAATATCTACAAATGATAAAAACATAAGGTCAAAAATACTTTTTAGCCTTAATTTTTTAGCTCTAGGCTCAAGTTTTCCTTAATTTACATGTATTCACTGTTTTAATTGTCCCAGAATTATTTGCCTAAACCTCCATTTGACAACATAAATCTGGCCTTTTCTAACAAGGTTCTGTTGACATGCTCTGCAACCTCATTTTGCTATGGTGTAGCTCTAACTGTGCAACATTTGGCAGTACATTCAGTTTTGCAGTATGCATTGGAATCATCTTCCGAAAACTCCAACCCATTATTTTTTATAACTCTCTTGATTTGCTTTCTGGTATGCTTCTTAATCAATGCCTTCCATTGTTTGGAAGTCAGAAATACTTTATTCTTATACTTTACGAAGTAGACCCAAGCTTTTATTGAGTAATCATCAATAAAGGTAAAAAAATACCGAGTACCACCACCTTTGAAAACAACTATAACTAGTTGCCAAATATTTGATTGAATATAGTCTAAAGTCTCTTTAATACATTGAATTAGTGCCTTGAAACGACCCTTTTCTGCTTTCCAAAAAGACAATGCTCACAGAAGTCCATCTTCTTATTACTCTGCCCACATAATAGATCTCTCTTTCTCAAAGCATCCATGCTTCTGTCGCTCGTATGACCTAACCTTGTATGCCATAATATAATGGTATCTGTTGCAATCACTAAAGAACTAACTGCAACTGAACTACAAACTATATGTTAAATATATTATTATTATTATTATTATTATTATTATTATTATAGGTTTTTTAGATTCCAAGTTTGATTAGAATTAAGTTATTTATTCTTCAAGTAGGTTAAACCTATATAAGACATTTTATGTAATCGTTATTTTACAGATCTAAATAATATAATATCACATTTTTCTACACTATATATAGAACCATCAAGCAAGTATAAAGAACCAACCTTCGTGCCTTTCATAAAAATAAAAACAAGAAAACCTTTACTGATCTTCATAGCTCCACATTCAGATGTGCACTTACTTCCATTTGCATCGACTATATCCAAAGAGATGAGATTTTTCTTCAAGTCAAAAACATGTCTAACATCGTTCAATGTCTTGACTATACTATAATATATTTTAAACTTTAGTTCCAATGCCGGCTGATTTGCATGCAATGTAATTTCCCATCGAAATAACTCCAACTTTAATTGCCTCATATGTGGAATACCCTGAACCCACAATCCAAACTCGATAAGGACACATATCATAGGAACACCCTAAATCCAGAAGCTAGTCATCACTAAGTCTGTCTTTATCATCAGCTACCAATAAGAAATCACCATTCCTATATTTAGCAACACTAGCTTGTGGTTGTTCCATTCCATTGGTTCTGTTTGTTCCGATTGTTACGACCCTTTTTTTTTTTTTAAATTCTTCAACCTAAAATAGTCACACTTATGGTCCTTCATCTTACAAAAGTGCAAGTTCTATGATAGAAAATATGCTACTATGCCCCAATTAGATTTGATAATATAACCTTACTAATAAGCACATCATATATAAGTTTATTATCCTTATATTTTTCTATAGTTTTGTAATTACTTTAATTTAATTAATGTACTTTATTTTTTTTGTAGGTTTTAATAAATGTTTTTGCAATAAATGATATATTTTGATGAACAAAGAAATATTGGTGGCCCAAACTAAAGAAAAAAAAAGCGGTCCAACCGCAAAAAGAAATGAGAAGGGTACGGATGATTGTCTCAGAAAATAGGGACAAAAGTAATCACACATGATCGAACAAGGTGAATAGACAACATAGAAAAAGTAAAAATCATAGGAGCAATTCAAGAACTAGAGATAGTGATAGATGCTTCTACTGCAAGAAAAAATGTCGTTACAAAAGAAATTGTAACATTTGGTTGAATAGACAAAAAAATAGTGAGCACCAGAACACTAATAAGAATGATACTGCAACGACACTCACAGAAAATGTTGTGATTCTTTATTCCGAGTAAGAGAAATGCTTACATATCGTTGATCAATAGATTGATTTGGTTGTCTATGCAGGAGCTTCATATCATGTTACTTCCAATTAATAGAAAATTCTTCATTATGTACAGAGCTAGAGAATTTGGTACTGTGAGAATGAGTAACACTCATCGGTCCAACATAGCTAGTATTGGCGACATTTGTATTCAAACTGATGTCGACTGCACTATTACTTTGAAAGTTGTTATGCATGTTCCTGGTTTGCGTCTTAATAATTAAGAGAGGTGATTCTCTTGTTTTGACACAAAAACAGTAATAAAAGAAGGTTTCGATAAATAAAGAGTAAATGGATTGAAGTTTGGAGCTTTGAGTTTCTACCATATATTTTGTGGTGAAGTTAATTTAGGTTGTCACGTAAATTAAGGTATTATTGTTACTCATTTTCTCTTATTGTAATATTCCAATTGTTAATCTAGAAG
Organism: Pittosporum tobira; assembly: GCA_032359685.1. Lineage (NCBI taxonomy): Eukaryota > Viridiplantae > Streptophyta > Magnoliopsida > Apiales > Pittosporaceae > Pittosporum > Pittosporum tobira. The sequence goes on from JAUMHB010013666.1 coordinate 2,540, forward strand.
GAACCTTATACTCATATTATTTGAGTAGATTTAATCGGTGCTCGTCCCATGGTTACTTTTTTCACATTAAATTCACTACAAAAAAAGAGTCTAATTGTGACCGCGCCGAAACCATTACAAATACTATGAAAACCGTGCAAATAGTATTTCTAACGGTTCTAGTGACGGTTTTCCGTCCGCGGCAATTGTAGGCAATACAAATGCCCATAACGGTTCAAGAACCTTTAGGAATACTTTTTTGTAACGGTTTTTGTAAGTGTCACGAGAAAGTGTATGGTTTGTTAATTTCCTATTGATACAATTGTTGTGACGCTTTTAAACTGTTAGAAATATGTTTTCAAACCGATACAAAATCTTTTACTCATTTATTATTATAAAATTGTAAACATTACATTAATTATATTAATTTTTCAATTTTTATATATACAAAAGGAAACAAATTCCATTATAAATTCAACACCAAAAAATGATTAAAAAAAAAGTTTGATTATGCAAACAAAAGTCTTGATTGACATCATTTTACATTACAACATTCCAAATCTTACAAAATAAAGGCCTTCAATAGTATTACCCATTTTATTTATTTTTTAAAAAAATTCCAATATCTGCAACTTTCACACTTCAATAGAAAATAAGTTGGCACAACAAATGTAAAAAGAATACATTAAAAAAAAGTTAAAAGACAATCTTCTAATCTTAATATTTACATCTCTGCAGCTTTCGCACTTATGATATTTGCTCATCTACCAATCTATCAAAAATAAATAAATTACAGAATGAGAAAAGAGAACAAAAATAGAACATGTTTATTTATCATTTTGTGAAGGAAACATTCTATTTACACCAGAAAAAATAAAATCAACTTCACATAAAATCATAAATATTAGTAGGTTTTGTGCATAAATTTCTTATCTTAACACCCATCTTCCTCTCGCACCGTCTTTGCGCATGATTGATGTATTAGTCAAAACTCTAGATAACCAAATTTTTGAGACCAATATATCAGACTTGTGTGTTTTGTTTACAAGTGCGATTGATTACATTTTTAAACCTTGTCATGAGGTTGCTGATTATGAGGATTGTAGGTACTACATACTTGGCTAATAGAATAATCTTGGAACTACCACCACATAATAGTGTTTCCATAGACATGTGCCTTTCATGTTTACAACTTATTTTCAAAAGGGAGGGCAGGGGACGAATTAAGAGAAAATAGCAATGCAATTTTTATAAGATTGTTTAGGCTAGATGCAATTATTTTATTTTTTTTATAAAATAAATAATTTAAGTATATTTCAAATGAGAAATTTGTTATTGCAAATCTCTAAATAGCAATATGAGGACTCAATGTGAATGAAACGAATACTCCAAATGCTTAAAAATGGAAAGTGACTTTGGAGCACTCTAAAACTTATTAGCAGTACAATAAGAACATATGAAATATGTACTTTTAAAAATAAAAAAGAAAAAGTCAGAAAGATATGAACATACTTTCCATCATTACCTTATTAACACTTGGTGTGGGCGTCCAGTTTTTTCTTTTTCATTTTTCACATGAGTTTGAGAGCGTAAAAGTTGTCATGATAATCAAACACATCTTGAAAACAATAAATTATCTTTAAAAAAATGAAAAAAATTGACCAAAAGTGCACATATTTAACTAGAAGTGTAACATAATTATATTACCCAAGCAAGAAGGATATCCAGATGTTCTGAAAGTAGTCTCATTCTTTGTCAAAAAGAGGATTTGAGTTGTGATGAAGTAACATAATTTGGAAGTCAGACAACAATATAAATGGCTATCTATATTTTATAGGAAGAGATGAGATTTTATCAGAAAGAGAAGCAAACCAAGACAAAGAACACTAAAATGCAAGTCATAAACTACCTTAATAGCAAATATATGAATACTAAATCAGTACCCACCGTGCGTGACCATAATAGGATTATTAAAAATTTTAAAAACAGTATAGAGGAAATGCCCAAACCAATTTAATCAAATCCGAAGGAAACCAAGGTCCTCAAAAGCTTACTAATGTCAATTCTAGAAGAATTGTACTACCGATTCTATTAATAAGATCAACTAAAAATTGGATAAAAATAATTAACTCGCACCAAGTCATTTACCTGTTTGTCGTTGCCCTTGATATTGCCTTGACCAAGATATCAATTTTTGAAAAATCAACATTTATTGAAAAGCTTTGCTTGATACTCTCTTGTTCCACAAAAATGAGTCCACACAAGACAAATAAGGTAGGATGATTGTCAAATACAAACCTCAAACTAACCTTTGATTTAGAGTTGTTGCAACTGTTACCTACATAGAACACTAAATAAGCAATTGTATACCTGTAAGATATCCTTAAAGTTTATAAATTTTACAAATGAGTCTCTTTTTGTAAAACAGATGTAGTAATTAAAATTATCACAAAAAATAATGACATTAAAATAGGAAAGTCACTAATGGCTAACTTCACGAAACCAAACTACCTACTAAAGATGATGTCACCTCTAACCATTCTAAATTAAGACCAGTAAACACTATGAAAATATAACTATATGTTCATGTAACTACTTAATGATAGAACACCACCTTATATATCTTCTATAGTAAACATCTCCAAATTTGCTCAAATACACATGTGGATATTATCATAAAATACAGTACATTTTTGGTTCACATATACATATACATATACACACGCACACGCACGCACGCACACACACACACACACACACACACACACACACACACATATATATATATGGATATTACTTTGAAATTGATCCATGGATTATATATAAATTATTTCTCAATTGGTCTTATAGGTTTTATTTACGTTTTTGACTAGTTTTTTCTTGCATTAGTATTAAAATTTCATTAATAAGTACTCATATATATTCATTGTCAAAATATTGTAAAAGTCATGTCTTTCATCTTTAGTCAAGAGTTCTCATTAAACAAAGGCATTCACAAATGATACAATACAAAATAGTTTTAAAAAAAAAAATAACAAAAATGAACCATTTCAAAATAACTTAAAAGGCAAACAGAGATTAAGAAACACATGTACAAGATATATTATTACATCAAAAGATGCAAAAGAACGAAACTTTAATTCAAATGATTCGAACTAGAAAAATCTAAGATTTGGGTTTATAAGATCCCAGTCAATTTGGTAGGAGAATTTAGAACCCTAAATAGTTTGGGGGATTATAACCCTAAACCCCAAACTCCAAACCCTAAACCCTAAGCCCCCAACTCCAAATCAATTGTAACGGTTTGGTGTTGAATCGTTACAAATAAATCTTAAATTCATACCCAAAATTATCAATTGTTGTGGTTTGGTGGATGAATCGTTATCAAAAGAAGCTAATTAGTATAAGTTTTCTCAATTGTAGCGGTTGTGGCATTGAACCCTTACAAATAAATCTCAATTGCAAGAGTTTGTAAAACCATTACAATTGTCTAACATTGCTAATGGTTTCTCAAACCGCTGTGTTAGTGGGGGTCACAATTGCCCTCTTTTTTTTGTAGTGATTTTGGTATCGCTGTGTTTGTTTATTTATCCTTGGTATAATTGCTATTGTTGCTTCCATGGTTAGTTTATCAGTTTGGTTGAATGAGTATTTGTTTGGGACATTATCACTAAATTTGGTATTTAATTTATCATTAACAACAGTTATTGTGAAGGAGATGTTTCGTCCCAACACTTACAAACGTGGACAACCACAAACCAAAGTAACAATAAAAGAGAAGTCTTAATTTTAGTTTAGCTCCTTTTTTTAATGGAAATTTGAACAAGCTTGAGCCCTAATTTGAGGCCAAGATTCATACCCCACTCAGTGAGAAAAGAGACCTTAAAATGAAAGTACCAGAACTAAGCCTTGTTTGCCACAATTTATAAAAAGTTGTTTCACAAAGTTATATTCTCTCAGTTTTTTTTATTTGTGCATATAAAAGGTTTGTATCTCATTTATAGCTTTTTAAAAAGCTAATTCTAAAAAGATGTTCTTAACAGCCAAAACAATTTATTTCTAGTAGAATAAATAATAATCAGTTAAAATAAATGATTCCAAGCAAACTCTTAAACTTGGGCCGAAGTGGGAAACAATTACTGAACCACAAGTTTCAGTGAAGCAACGGTTAATGGCTTTTGCAGGACCTTAGGTTTATGGGATGGACTTGGCCTTGCTGCCTCTCTACACATGCAAAAAATTGACGTGGAATTGGATGCATAATCTGCCATCACTGTAGGAGCTTCTAGCTCTAGACTTTTTTTGATTTAAATTAATCCATGTCTTCTTTAAAATAAAATAAAATAAAATCAACAAGCAAAAAACTATATCAACAAGTTATACTCACTGGTTCGAAAATCAAAGATATATATGACTTTTAATATAGTATATCTGTGAAATTTTAAAACTAAAATTTGAAGCGAACTTATTTATTAATGTTGTAATATGCAAAATACAACTAGATACAATTTTTGAAAATTTGAAGATGTAATTAATTTACTAGATCAATTACCCTTGCAAAGCAAGGGTATGAAATAATTTTATGTTCTTCCTAGTTTTGAAATTAACTTTTAAATAAAATTAAATTTATTTTAAATACTTTTACATTCTTTGAAGAAAGTATATTTTTATACTTAATTATTTGTGATAATTAATTAAATGAAACCCAAACTATAAAACAATTTATCAACAGTTTGAAAAAAATATTAGTACTGTTAAGATACACTAACAAATTTTATTATTGCTATATGTAAGTATTCACTAAAGCCCAAAGGATGCTTAAGTAACTATAAATATGACGAGAACATATTCTTTATAGTCAAAGTAGTTTAATAAGAAAATATTGAATAAAGATTCTTATATATTATTTTTAAAATTGTGATGATACATACATATATACTGTAAGTTCATAATTGGACATTATTATAGTGTCATAGATAAGACATCATTAAATTATGTCATTCAGTTTCTTAATGATTTATGGTGTGAATATATTTACAACTTACAAACTTTGAAGGATAACACATATTTATTGAATAATGGTTATTAATATTAATAAACTTAGAAATGATTATTACCTTGACTTGATTTAAATTTATAATATAATAATTCATACATTATTGGATGAATAAATAAAAATTATATTAGTTCAAAATTCTTAATAATATGTCTATTAAATTAGGATTTTTAATTTAAATCAGTTCCAAAATTGTCATAAGAAATTTTATCGGTGATGATTATATTTCATTGAGGGGAAAAAATATAGAAAAATATATTATAAAAAATTATTTTATGAATCTAAAACTTAAAACTTTAAAAGTCTTTAATGAAAACTCCCACTCTCTCCATCCTGCAAGAATAAATGTGCTTACTATAAATTGATTTAATTTAGATATAGATATAGATTAATATCAAAATTGTGTATTAGTAACTAATAATTAGGACTCTAATTGCCAATATTTTCTCCCTTATTTATTAAGTTTTGTTCTTCTTTATGAGGTGGGATTTCTGACCTACTCTTATTAAAGAATCATGATGTTTCTTTTGGTATTCGAATCTTAATTGATTTTGATTGATTTCTTTATAATCATGGTAGAACCATTGCCATCAACTGCTTAAAAAATATAAACAATAAAAAAAAATTGGAATCTAATTCATGAAAAGATAGATTAGAAAGGTAGGATTCTAGGTTTTTAAACTTTAACTAATAGTTTAATAGCCAATGAAGTCATAGCCCAATGACTAAGACTGAGGTCCTAAGATACGCGGCAATTATTTATCCATTTTATGGGATCATCTTGTTAGTAGAACTATTGTACGGTTCCCTAAAAAAAACTATTTTGTAATAAATTAGTATATATATCATAATTTAAAAGGATTTCACAAACCTTTTAAACTCAAACACTATATAAGTATTCGGATGCTATAAGTTCTTTTCTCGGATTACCACAATACCATTCTTCTTTTCTCGGATTACCATAATACCATTCACACGTTCTCGGGACAAAAACCTACGAATATAAACCCTATCTAGGGTTTTACTTCGTCTATTCAGATATAAATTCATAACAGCAGGCACATATCTACACAGAATTCAATGGAGGATTATGGGAGCAGTGACGAATATTTAACTGGTTCTGACAACGACTGTGATCAAGCTGATGATAATCAGGACGTTGAAATTTTAGAAGATGAATTTACTCCAACCGGAGTTTCATCTAAGTCTACGGTATTGTCTCTTTTCTAATTCCTTTATTCTTCAAATTTATATTGTACGGCGTAGAAGTTCGTATTATATAGGATAGGATAGTGTTCTAAAGGTGGATTTAGACCGTGGAGGCAAGACCTACCATCTTTTTTTAAGCAGTTCATTATATATATATATATATATAACTTCTTTTTATATATGGCTGTTAGTTACTATTATACTACTAATTAAAAGCTTATTTCAAGTTTACAATATTCACAAACTTTATTGTAGATTGATGAGCCGACAAAACACCTTTATTTAGTACCCTGTATAATTTGAAAACACGAGTAGCCTAACCTTGTTATGAAAAGTGAGAATGTGGGATTAGGGTTCAAATTTTAGCCGACTCAAACAGATAAAGGAGGCCAAAAAAAAAAAAATTGTGTTAGACCGTCCACAACTAGTGCTCGGTTGATAGTGCATTTAAGAATTATAAACAGTAAAAAAAATTATGTTTTATAAATTAAATCTAAATTTAAAAAATAAATACGACTTAAATTAAATTTTAACAAAATTTTAAAATTAAATTAATACTGAATTGAGAACACTCGTATCAAATTGTAATTGGCCTCACAAGGCCACCTAATTGTCCAAATCAAGTTGCTGAGTGATTTTGGCAGAATCTACTCATTGGGCCTCCATTCACAATACCAGCCCGCATTTTAGGACGCTGATATAATATTTTGGATTTGTTTGCCGTGAAAGAGGTAAAAAGGCCCACAAGTGTTAAAAGGTTAAAAATACACAATGTAGGTTGAAGACTTTAATATTTTATAGTACACATTTTGAACTTCATATAAAAATTGGGAGTTCACTTTGGTGAATCTACTAGTGCAGGTATATAGCATAATTTGTTTTCCCTCCAAATTTTACTGTAATTTCACAAGTTCTTAACTGATTTAATCATAAATATAAAATTGACAACTTAATTGGCCAAAATATTTTTTAAGTTATGATAGCATATTTATTGATGTTCTAAAAATTATTAAGCCCACCTAGCAGCGGTGGAGGATTTGAAACCCAATTAAATTAATCAGACATAAGCGAGATTAACCAAACCTAGTGCCCATATAAGATACGACAGAAGATTGGCTAGTGGGATTATTCGGGCCTAACCGCCTAAGCAAAGATTTTTCCGATATTTTTAGTTCTATTATGCTTAATGTGTCATTAATGTTTGCTGATCATATAGGGATTATTAATTTGAACTGTCACTTTCTCTCTTGCAGGTAATTACGAAAGAGTCCCTTTTGGCTGCTCAGGTGAGACATTATTTGAATTATTTTCGATGTTTTTTCCTTTTTTGTAACTGAAACCTGCTCTGAGATTTTCTGAAAAAAAAAAAAAAAAATTGGTTTACATTATTCTACAGCAAATATATTGCCTATTTTAATTATGATTGATTGAGTTGAACAGAAGAAGACGAATGAAAAATTGCTTTAGTTTTTAAGGCCAATGTAGGAGATCAGAAAATTGCTTTACTGAAGCACGCTCTTTTGTTGGATAAAAGTAACACGTTCAAGAATGGGAAAATTGATATTCTTGTCACTGGAATGGGTTCCGATTTTCATATTGGTTACTCAACGTAAAAATTATCAAAAGCATAACTCTACTCTTCATGACTTTTCATTCTGGTACCTGTGTAGATTTCGTCCACAATTTTAACGCTTTTGACCTCAAATGACGCCAAAGTGGCGAAGAGTATAATTATGCTTTTGAACATTTTCAGAGTTGAGTGGTCAATATGAAAATCAAGCCCGAGTAAATGACCAGAAAAATCAATTTTCCCATTTGAAAAGCATATGAAACATGGCACAAAATTCCAGGTGTCCTGGTTGATTTGTAAATCCTATTATTAATTTTTCCAGATGGACGAGGTGAAAGAAGTTATGGACTTGTTTTCTCTAAGGGAGCATCATGCACGGACCGTACTTATTCACTATCAGTGGGACGCTGACAAGGTCTTTAAGGTGTTTGTGGAGATGGGGAAAGCTAAGTTATATGCGGATGCAGGTATAAAGGTCGAAGAGCATGATGATCTTTCCTGGACTCGCAGTATTTCTGAGGTAAGTTGTGACATCTGTATGGAGGATGTCCCCAAGAATCAGACAACAAGAATGGACTGCAACCATTTCTTTTGCAATAATTGTGAGTCACTCTGCTTCCTATCCTATCTTTTTTCATAAAAATAATTTGAAAATGTCTCACAAGATCAACATTTTAAAAAACAACAATGTTTTGTTATAATTACGTGACAATACAATGTCGTTTTGTTAAAAATATTGATCTAATGAACCAAAATTTTTCTCATAATTTTTAGCAACTATGCTTTTTTTTTTTTTTCCCTCATAATTTTTAGCAACTATGCTTTTTGTTAAAGCTTATCTGTCACACCTCTTGAATTAATTCAGTTCTTCTTTTTCTCTGAATTCTATTTCCTGTATTCAATTCTGTGGCTGACAGAATCTTGAATTTGTTATTTTCGATCACTTTGTCAAAAGGCTGGACAGATCATTTTATAGTACAGATAACTGAGGGTCAGAGTAGACGCATCAGATGCATGGCCTACAAGTGCAACGCGATTTGTGATGAAGGAATAATCAGAAGTCTAGTCAGAGCAAGGGACCATAGTCTTTCAGAAAAATTTGAAAAATTTCTCCTGGAATCATATATTGACGATAATAAGTGGGTGAAATGGTGCCCTAGTGTTCCCCATTGCGGGAACGCTATACGTGTTAAGGGTGAGGCATTTTCTGACGAATATTGTGAGGTCGAATGTGCTTGTGGTAAAGAATTCTGTTTTAGATGCTCATCAGAGCCACACTCACCTTGTTCATGTCTAATGTGGGATATGTGGGCCAAGAAGTGCAGTGATGAATCGGAGACGGTTAATTGGATTATTGTAAACACAAAGCCCTGCCCGAAATGCCATAAGTTAGTCGACAAGAATAGAGGATGCAATCTTGTCCGTTGTATCTGTCGTCAACCATTTTGGTAAGATTAACCAATAGGCTAGTAAAATAGTTCTATATATTTTTTTTCCTTAATTATTTGCTCAGAGTTCATGCTTGCAAGAAAAATAGATCATTTACTTATTTTCCCTTTGATTGCATATTCAGGACAGTATAATAATTTACGAATTCTTAATTTCATATATTTGTAGTTGGCTATGTGGTGAAGCTACTGGTTTAAATCACACATGGGACAGTATTGCGGGTCACACATGTGGGGGATACAAACCGGAAATTTTGGAAGATAGGAAGCTTGCGGGTGATGAACTTAAGCGCTATATTCACTATTACAATCGGTTCAAAGCTCATAGTGATTCTCTTAAGGCCGAAGTCAATATGAAGGAAAGTTTACAGCAAAAGGTATCGAATCTGAAAGAAAAATATTCAACAGTGTGCGATGATTCATATTTGATAGACTTGAGCTGGGTGGCAGATGGATTCTATCGCCTATCTACATGTAGGAAAATTCTCTCGTATTCATACCCTTTTGCATATTACATGTTTGGAGATAATTTGTTTGAAAAAGAAATGACAAAAGAGGAAAGGGAGATAAAACAGAACTTGTTTGAGGATCAGCAGCAGCAGTTTGAGAAAAATATTGAGACACTCTCGAAGTTTCTAGAAGAGCCGTTTGACGAGTATGATAAGGAACAATACTTGGAAGCCAAAAGGAAGATAGTTTATATCTCTACTTTCACTGATAAGCTCTGCAAGAGAGTGTAAGTGTCACTTATCTGGACCTCTTCGCTTTTCATAATCCATTTGTTCTAAACCTTCTAATTTTAGAGATGCTTTTGAGTTTTATCAAACTAGCTTGTAAAATCTTAAAATTTAAAATATATACAAATTTATAACATTGACTTCAACATCAATGAAAATAAAATAAATTCAATTCAATTCAAAATTTAATATAAAAAGTTCAAAAATAAAATTTTTGAACTGATGGAATATATATATTTTTGAATGTTTCTGCTTGATCCATTTCATTTCAGTTTGAAGTTACGTGACACGGAATGGAAATTTTGGCAATTTTTCCAAAATAGTCATCTTAGAATATATGGGTCATTCATGGATTCCTGAATTGATTTGGATTTTACTATTGTGGATAGAAAAACCAGTACCATCGTTTATTTTTGCATTTGCAGGTCAAACTAAAATGTGATTTTATGAATTGGAAAAAAATAATTAAAAAAAAGATAGTTTTGTGCCAAAATTTTCACTAGAGTTATGGTATTTGAAATATATCTGATATTTGCAGGTATGAGTGCATCGAGAATGACTTACTCGGACAGCTTCAGCACCAGCAGCAAGTTCACATTATAGCTCCTTACATGTCCAAAAAAGCTTCAAAACTTTAAAGCTCTCCCCCAAGCAAACTTAAGTATAGACATGGCCCAAAAGTATGTGTACGTTTTTAAAATTTTGGTATTAGGTTTGAGATTATTATCACATGAACTATTCTTTTATAGTTTGGCCAAATGTGGTATGCTTTACCATTTGTTCAATTTGGTTTTGTTAAGGGGACTATATATATTATGGGAAGTGTACATACACAGGCAATTATTTCCAGAGAGTAAGACTGGTATCCTTTTGATGAAGATATCTTTTCAGGTCACAGGATTTGAGATTAAGCATACGCTAATGCGTATCTGAGCCAGAGTTTGTGATTTCGGGGAACCATAAATAAATTTTTATAAATACGGCATTTATAAGTTTTATATGCAAAGGGGAAGAGCTTTTGATTTTTGGCAGAGTCATATAATGATTTTGCACATGCAAGCTAGAGATTTGAGGGTTTAGTTAGCTAGTTAAACAACGTCGTTTTCCGGTGTTTATGTAACTCCATGATTTCCATTTTCTTTGATCAGTTTCATTCCCTAAATCCCTATCATCATCCTCTCTCTCTCTCTCTCTTCTTGTTCACCATCGCGTCCATCCGACACTGCCCTTCCCATGAGACCAAAAAGACCAATCTTCATCTTCCACCAATTTCACTTCAATTTTCAATCATCGCCTTCAGAGCCATCTCCGACAAACACACTTCGGCCATGAAAGCCCCTCTATGGCCTCTCGCCCTGTCTTCACCGCACGTTGTTGTGTAACCATCACCATCACAACCCCAAAATCTTCATGGAAGGGTAAACCCTAGAAGAAAATGCCAACTCTAAAGGAAAAAGGATTTTGAAAATCTTAGAAGAAAATGAGTAATCCTCATGGTAAAGTAAAAACTAGAGAAGAAAGAAACTGTTAAGATAATTTGCTCATGATGTCTCTCACTAATGGTTAAGACTAAGATCTTTTTATTATTCAGTATCTTCCATTCAAGGTGAATTACCTCCTAATTGTATACTTTAATCTTTTACGTACTAGACTAGAAAACTTTAAGAATGAGGAGAAGAAGTAAAACTAAGAATTGCTCAAATTTGGGATAAATGAAATGATAAGTTTCCTATTTTATTTGTAGGTCTAGAGAAACTTTTTTAGAAAGACACATGAAACATTTTCTTGAATAGACATATCCATTAAGAAATGCACATTTTTTCATCTTTTTTTTTTTTTCATTAATGAAAAAACGTGTCCCTTCATATATATATAGTGTCTCATTAATTAAATTGATAAAACGAAAATTTATTCATCCCCAAGCCAACATACGTCTTTTGTGAGACATGCATATAAGTTCTCACAAATTTATTCTGACTCGAAGCATATTTAATCACAACTTTTAGAAAAACCAAAAGCTAGACAAATTCACAAAATATTGTTTTCCTATCACCTTTCACAAAATATCACGAAAAGTAGTTCAATAGTACTCAAAAGCAGCTACTCGATCCCTCCATTGACGTTCCATGATAACCAAGTCATCCCTACAACATTGGGCTTGGGCCTTAAATAATGCTTCGAATTCCTTGCGCTGCGCTTCTATAAGACGGTGAGTATCAGCATCCTGCTGCATCTCCCAACGTTCGGCTTTCAAGCTTACGATTTTTTCATCAATGGCTTCAATTTGACGAGCCATCTTGGCGATCTCGACTGGTTCAGCCCGCGGCTGAAGAGCCAAATGTCTCTGGTGCTCCAACCTCAAGAGGTTGTTTCCGATTTTGGAAAGTCTGTCCATGTGACTCTTCACAATGTCCATCTCTTTAGTCCAGCCATTAGGCATCTTAATACCTTGAACAAGTCCTCGAAGTCCGATTGCTCCCTTGTGAAGCTCAGAGGCTCTATGGATCAGATCTGGCAATTCCCGACGGAGGGATAAGAAGGCCTCATGTTGGCCCGAAGGAATCCTCCTGCAAGCCAGCAAACCGGTCAAGGCTAAATTGAACTCGGAGCAGTCATCTCCGAGGTCTAAAAGGTCTCCAGATAAACCGGTCTTGAGCACCTGCTCGTAGTCGTAAATGGTGTTTTTATCGAGCAGAATTTGAGGAGGTAGGACCTCCAACTCGCTGAGCTTCTGGACTTGAATCCTGTCCCTCACCATCCTAAGCGTCCTAGCAGAGCGTGTCATCTGCATGTTAAACAGAACATACAAAGAGAAATCAAATTACATAGTGTCTCATTTCGCAAATTTATTTGTTCTAATAACATTCCAACTTTAATAGATTGTACTATAGAATTAGGTATCAAAATTTCATTTCATGCAACCGTCGAACTAACAATTCATTGCATTCAAGGTAAATACAGAAGGAAATATATCATTAATATTCTCAAAAAAATAAAATCAGTTTGAAATATTTTTGTAGAACGGGATGAATGTAGAAGAATTGACCTAAGATTACCTCAGAAATCTTCAGCTTCTTTCGGGAGGCACTTGCGAGAGTGCTTGAGTCATAGCCACGGTCCAGTCTCATGCCGTTCTCAGAGGCGCCGCGCGGGATCACAGTTTTAGCTTTCGTTTGTATTGCAGAGCGAACCTGGGTAGACATCTTAAACCCCTATAAAAGCTAAAAAAGATGTATTAGAGCATATCAAAACATACTAATATAAATTTTTTGAGGGTGTAGTTCTCGTATGCCATATTCATAAGCAAAATACTTTCAGATATTCAATCCAATTATTCCAAAGCACAAAATAATTTAACTACACAAAATACTGCTATTACTTCGAAGATATCAAAACATACATAGTTCTTGTATGACATTCATAAACAAGAACAATGTTTTGTCCCTATAAAACAGGAATTCTGGACTTCGATTCCCAAGATCCATCATAACTAAAAGACTCCTCTAGAGGAGCACCAGATGTGTAGAGGGCTCCGAGCATAAGAAAATAAAGGGTTCAAGGACTTGATTATCAATCGAGGCACCCAATTCGTCCTAAGAATAAGTCAAAAAAGTTATGCTCAAATTAATGATGCTTGAAGAAATTTATTTATTTATTTAAAAACATAGCACAAGTATCAAGTACAAATAAAAACACCATAATTTACAAGATACAATTAGGTTTGAAACTAGAGATAAAAGAAAATAGCAACAAAGATGAATAAAAGGATTGGATACATGCTAATACACGAATGCTTATGTTATTTTAATAAATTATAATTTGACACGTCAATTTGAGTGAATATATTAGTGTACTTTTGGGTGCGTAAAATATTATTGTTTACTTAATCTCCAGTTTGTGCCAATGACGATTGATAAAGTAGAATATTTACTCAGATTTCAGAAGTGAGTTTAAAATTACAAATGTTATTGAAGATCAATAGTTGAATTTGATTGAGTTTTACAAAGTAATTAATTTGAAAACAATTTGAGGAATTGACTAGATTAATTAATAATGGCATTACGAGTTAATGACTCTGTTCTAAGGAAAGAAAAGATGAAAACATTTTTTTTTAAACCTTAAATTAGATTGAAATATGTTAAATTTCTAAATATGTTATCATTGATGAAAAGAATAAAATCAATACTCTTCCCAATAAAGAAATTATAGATAGAAATTTTTTGATATCAAATAATTAGATATTAAATTAGCACATCATGCCCGTTCGGGTTTCTTCAATTTATAATTCATTGGCTAAGTGAGAAATTTATAAAGAGAATAACATTGAATGTTGGAATAGGGCAAAACTAGGGACAATTCTCTGAGTAGAGTTTATTATTCAATTTTAAGGTCCTCTCTAATTGAGGTGAGGGAAGTATTTATAGGATAATCACATGTGCTATACATCAGACTCAATTAGGGATAAAATTAAAAAAAAAAAAAAAAAAAAAAAAAAAAAAAAAAAAAAAAAAACTAATTACCCACACATAGTAGAACTTTATTACCTCCTTAAATCATCTTATAAATACATTCCCCTCATAAGAGATTTCTTATTACTCTAGTTCTCATTTTAGCAATACATAATCCTCAATAAATTCTCAAAGTTAGAGACACTAATTGATTTCTCTTACTAGATGCGGCATCACCAAATGCATGTGCAATATCAACACATGACATCACCATATTTAAAATATCAATTCATAGGGAGGCCTTATCACCACTTACAAGGTATGAAGAGCGCTTATCATGGAAGGAAGGTCTCATCACCAATTGTCAACTAGGGATAATGTTTATCAGGGAAGAAAGACTTCATAAGCTAGGGAGGCCACTCATTAAGAAGGGATGTCTCATTAGGTACGAAGGTGCTCATCAAGGGGGGAGGTCGTTCATCAGGGAAGGGGGGCCTCATCAGCTAGGGACTTGCTCATCAAGGAAAGGAGACTCATAAAGTAAGAATGCCACTCATCAGCTAAGGACATCGCTCATCGGGGAAGGGAATCCTCATTAGGTAGGGAGACTACTCATCAAGGAAGGGAAGCCTCATCACGTAGGTAAGATGCTCATTAAGGAAAGGATGCCTCGTCAGGTAGGGAGGTTGTTTATCATATAAGGAGGCCCTCCTCGACTTCCCTTGGTTTCCCCCTCATTCCTAGGTCAACAAAGGTCTTTTTTTGACCCATTTTGTCTTCTTTCAGTATTTTTAGTCACATTATTTTGTATTCCAAAAGTCTGAACCTTGATTTAATTTATAAATAGGTAAGGGTTCCACAATCTTTAATATGGGAAAATAAGACTTAAGCACCTCCCTAATTTGTCTCATAATTACTTCTCAAATATAGACATTTAAAATATTAACACAATTGTAACATCTAAAAAAATCTTCACGAGAATGATGGGGAACAATTTGTTAACAATCTTTTCAACCATAAATTTGAACATATTTTCAATTGAGGATGAGCACGTTGAACATAAATTGAATTCCAATATAAAGAAAAATATTTTATCTCTAAATTAACAAAGATCAAGACTTTGACCTTAATTATTCAAATTCAGGAACCCAAATATGATAAACATCATGAAATAGAAGAATTGAAACATCGAGCCACAAGAAAAAGGCCATGCAGGGGTCGCCCCCCACATAGCCTCCATGCTTGAGGCCAACCCTCACCATGGCCACCCTATCTATAGTTGGTCATGTGTGGTGGGTGTGGGTCCTCCTATTTGACATGTCTTTGCATCTTCTTAGGTTATGTGAGGTGATATCTTGAGTAATGAGACAGGAATATGAGGAAATACATTAAAAAATTTCTTTAATTATTTGATAGAAGATTAAAAAAGAGTCTTGGAGCATTGGGAATTATCTTGAGGGTCTTCGATTGGCCATTGGAGGCTAGGGTTGAGGTAGAGTTCTTGTGCAAATAGTGATTAGAAGATACTCAATCCCATGAGAATGATGTGTGGGTATATTGGAGACTTAAGGAAGAAGTAGTTCACCTTATAAATATAAAGTCTCCCTTCAATTGTTCAAAATTGGGAAAGAAAAAGGAAAATTCAATAAAAATTAGGAATACTTTGTCCACACTCTCTATGAGGATTCTCCTTAAGTTCCCCCTTCTCGACCTCTCAATTCAATTTTGTTTTATAAATTTCTCATTTCTCCTTTTAATTTATATGAATCATAATCTAATTTGGTATATTTTAATTGTATTCATGATTTCTATGCCTACAAACAGGAAAATAAGATCATATACTAAAGGAGAATTAAATTCTTCCCAAGAGACAACAATCACTCCACTTGAAGGGAAAATAAACTCTCAAATAATGAGAGAAGCAAAAGCATCACACGAATGAAAAAAATATATGAAGAAAGTGAGATACGAGAGAAGGCCTCTTCAATAGAGAAAAAAGACCATCGCCCAATCTTAAATCTGAAAAGTCTTGAAGGCTGGGGTTTTTTTTCTTTCTTTTTTTTCTTGGAGAGATTTTTTTGGGGATAAAGGACCAGGAGTGGCTGAAAAATTGAAATATGAACAGAAAGATACAAGAAAAGGTATAATATTATACAAATCAAATAGTTAGAGGGGACAAAGTCATTGTTTTGATCAAATGGTACATAAATTTAGTTTAACACATTTAAACAATTGGCTAGATCTACTCATAACAACAATAAAAATTATCTCTAAGTATTAATCATATCATGCACATATAGATTTACCTGATCTAATCATCAAGGTTGAGAAAAAAAATATATAGAATACGAAGAAAGAAAAACATATAACAAATCTTATGTATTAGTTGAATCATGTAGATACAGATCTACTTAATTCAACCGAGGGTGGTGATGAGAATATGAAAAAATAAGAAATTTATGAATTCTATGAATCAATTGAATTATATGTAGAGAGATTTCTATAATTCAATAGATAAGGATACTAAAAAGAGATACACAACATAAATAAACAAATAATATATCTTATTTATCGATTGAACCGTATAAATTCAAGTTTATATAAATTCAAGTTTATACAATTCAATGGATAATAAGACTTAAATTAACCAGTAGATTACATCATATGAACACTAATTACATAATCCTACATCACAATCAATAGAGAGATTGAACATGAATAATGACGATGATTACATAAATAACATAATTGAAAAGAGATTAGAAAGTGACCTTTGATTGCTTCTTGCACTAAGTTGTGATGGATAGAAAATGAGAGAACAATTGTAAGGGGTTTTTCCTTTAAATTCACGAACTTTGAAAAAACTCAAATGGATGGTGGCTTGTGTGAGTGTATCAAGGATATATCTATTTGATGTGTATATAAATCCTAGAGGCTATATAGACATAATAGATAGTCTTTGGGTTGATTAGAGAAGGTATTTATACACTTAGATATTTTGAAAAATTAGTTAGGTGGCCTATTCAATTTTTGGTGGTAGGTCCAAACTGAAATTCGCCTAAGTAATATTGTCAAAAAATTAATTTTTTTCTTTAAACTTGAGTGAACTCTAATTTTCACCCCAACCTTTCTCTAAGAATACATGATACACCCCAACTTTCTTAAAGATTATCATTGTACCCCAAATTTTATAAATAAGCCCTATGTCCATTTTTTAATTACGTTTTGGCCTGATTAAGTAATGTGACTAATTTGCAAGGGTATAACTAGAACTTGCTCAAATCAATATATAATGTTGATTTCCAAATTTTGTCAAGCTTGGTTTGTCGCTACCCTAGCTTGGTGTCATCGGAACTCTATCTTAAAAACATATAACACACCGTTAGTCCCATGGCGAGAAGCCCTCATGTGTGAGAATAAATATAGGGCACATATGAAAATTTAGAATCAATTATGCAAAGATGTTTAAGGTTTAGAGAATGACTTTCTGCTTACTATATACCAGGGTTTATATAAGATACCCTAGCCTGAGGCCCCAAACTATATAATCAAAAGGAGGCCATCCCATTAGCTTTGTAGATTTTATGTTGGATTGTATGAGACTTGTAGATCAGTCTATGTTAGATATTAGGCGTGTAGATTCACTCTAATCCGAATGTATAGGGTATTAAGATATGTATAACTAATGTAACCACCTTTAGGGTTTATGGGAAACCATTGTTTAGTCATGAATATAGTTTGCTTAGTTGAAAAAGTAGTTGTCTTGTTAGGCTTAAGCCTGGATAAGGTTGAAGTTCATCTAGAATCCTAAATCGTTTTAGGACAATCTCCCACAATTCTACAATTCTCCTACCCCACGGATTTACTTTTGTGGGATTGTGGAATGAATTTAATTGTGCTATATTCAACACTGAGAGGTGCCATAGTAGGCAAATATGGGTGGTCTAGTTGTTTAAGTATCAGGAAAGACAAATACACCATCATCCCGGGCTATTTAGATAGTATATCCCTAATATTTTTGGTTCCCTCACTGTTCAGCAAACATGTGTTAGGCCAACGATTAATGATTTGGTTGTTAACTAGGTCCGCATTAAGGTTAAATTGTTGATAGAGCCATAGTTTTTAACAAATAGAATAAGTACCTTCGAGGGCATAATCACGTAGGTTAAGCTAGCCCACTATATAGTCGTTCAAACAATGGTTTTTATAAAGCATGAAGTATGTATACGTTGGTTGGTAAGTTGGGCTTAGGATGTCCAGGCTTAGACTTGTTGATCGGACATACAGAGGTCATAGTTTATAATTAGGGAAGCATGTTTAGGCAAGCCCTTTTAAGAGTGTAATCAGGCAAGCTAGGCTAGTTTGTGGTATAGCTGCTTAGTTTAATGGCCTTTTGCAAGGCTAGATAAATGCATGACCTAGAACACCACGCTAGCTTGGGCATCCTCGAGCTCGATAAGGTACTTGGTTGATTATTTAAGATTGTAACCAGGTAGGCGAAGCTAGTTCACGTCATAGTGGTTTAGTGTACTAGCCTTTTTGTAAGGCTTGATAGCATGTAGGAGCCTAGCCAAGAAGACGAGGTTACTCCATGGCTTCACAACTCAATCAATAGTCTTTTGTAAGGCTTGCTTGTCAAATATGTGGACCAATAGGCCATGCAGGTTGTAAGAACCCAATATTTTCAGTATTTTATAAAATTTATTTATCTTAAACATTATGTTGTTAGGGAGATAAAATAAACTATAAGGTCCTAAGTGCAAATATTTTCAACAAATAAATGTCAACATTGACTTTAGGGAACATTCGTTCCCGAAAGACGCGTCGCGTAGCCGACATAGTATTGGTGGACTCCACAACAAAGTATGTGTGGACCCCATAATAGAAAACGCGTTGACTCCCCTAGAAAAGAATAATTGTCGGAGAATTATTGAGTCATCATTTTTTAACCTGTCACTTTCTACTATACTTTTATCCCAATAATAATTGCAACAATAATATGAGTAATAAATAAACTTTTTGTTGATAAATAATTGTTATGATCAGTATCAACAGTATTAAAGAAATAGTTGTAGTACCAATAATATTTAGTGTATGACACTAGATATATGAAGGTAAATGAATTATAACATATGTGTTAGATAAGAAACGATTTAAAGAGTTAGTTGACGAATTATTATTTTTACTAAAATAGATATTTATGAATGGTTAGATAAATTACTTGAAAGAAAGTTTGGAAGATCTTATATTAATAGGGCTTATATTATGTATGACTAATTTTCGGATATATAGTTGGAAGTAATATTTATCTAAGTAAGTGTGAAATTTTTGATAAAGATTGAGTGGTGAAAATTATTACAAATAAAATTTATATTAAATAGTTATGCAATAGGATTCATGTGGGTTGGAGTATAAAAGACGCTTAGTGTAGGAAGCTTCCAGGAGAAGAATTGAAATTTTGGGAGAATATTTGAATTTTGCGTAAAGTATAAAATGAAATTTGGTTCTTCATAAAGCATTGAGATTGATGTTTCATTGTTATTTTTCAAAAAGTATGAAATGAAGATGGTGTTTTATCATTATTTTTCAAAAAACATAAAAGGAAGTTTTGGTATTTTATTATTATTTTTCATAAAGCATGAAAAGGAGTCTTGACATTTTATTATTGTTCCGCATAAAGTATGAAATTAAGTTTTGATGTTTTATTATTATTTAGAGACATAAAATTAAAACATGAAATAAAGTTTTGTTGTTTTATTATAAAGTATGAAAATAAATTTTGGTGTTTTATTATTATTTGGAGACATAAAATTAATGCATGAAAAAGTGATTTGGAAGTTGTCAAGTAAATTATTTATCTGAAAAAGATTTTTGGAGAAGTGTTAGCGAAAATCTAGTATAAATAGATGACATGAGAAGAAAGATTTTACATACCTTACTCAATTCTCTTCATACTATATTGTGAGTGTTTTTTTATAGTACTTCTAAAGTGTTGTTAAAATTATTTTTACAAGAGAATTCAAGTTGTAATACAAAGAACTTTCAGGTAATACTTATCTTTATTTTTATTTTTGACGAAATAATTTTAAACCTATATTATACATTACATACAAAACTTGTAAAATGCATTTATAAAATTATATTTTATATGAGAAGTCTTCTTTGTAAGATTTATGTAAAGCTTTCACTTTTATGCTTCCACAAATATTTTTCAAGTTATTATAAACTTTTAAATAAATTTATTTTAAGATAATTCTTAAATCATATAAAATTATTTTATATTATAAATTTGTGTTTCACGAACTTGTGAAACCATGGTCAAAATATATACTTAAATATATTTTTATCATTGACTATATTATAATATGCAAAATGATTTATAAGTCATCTTACCGGTAAGAAGTCATAACTTTTCAGATTTCACGTTAAGGTAAGGAGTATTATCCTTTTGCTTCCACTGAAAGGAATATCATTTGACCTTTACGTTATGCTATCATTTCCTCTTGAATAGATTCTTTAACCGGAAAAACTTTATTCAGCTTTTAAACTCTTGAGATTCAATAATATATTTGACCTTGAACATATGTTGATAATTTGATTGTTGAACAATTGTTATTACTTTTTGAGTAGCAATAATTCCTAAATTCATTGATTCTTATATTGTTGATATTTGGTTACTTTCGTTACAAACTTTGAAAGTCTCATCTTAATTATTTCGGTGATCATCAGGTTTTGAATTCAGATCTATTGTGGGTGCCTTAGCCTGAGTGGTAAGGGCGTACAGATATTATATTATTGGCATGTATGACATAATTGCTAAATTAGGATTGTCTTTAGCCAGGGGCAAAAGACGTATGATAGTGGTGATGTTTACATGTGTGGTAAAGTCATGTATGCTGGTATGTCCAATAATGATATCATGATGACAATTTAAAGACTTGAGAATTTAGACATTCATAATTGTTTTATTTTGTGCTTACTTTTCTCATACAGTTACATTAGACAGTATTTCATATGTCTATATTCTCATCACACTCAATTTGCTGACTTAGAAGATTAAGGATAATTTTCTTTGTTTCAGTTATCCTTCACCATGGTATTTTTTACTGAGCTATCTAAGCTCACTCATTTATCTCACATTCCTTTCAAGTGCAGATAAGTGATAGCGGGATTATTGAAGGGAATGAATTAGAGATTTAGATAATATAATTGCTTAGAAGTTTCCGTTGAGTACTATCCGCTAGAAAAATAATAATTTGTGAAGAGTGTCATGTATAATATTTCTAGCATAATATGATATACTTTATTATAACCTTGTGTACTTTACAATAAAATCTTGTGTGTTTATAAGTTGTTATGTTATCAATAAATTGACAACTCAAATCAGGGTGTCACACATGTTCCATCAAACATATATAGATATGTAAGGACTAAGTACTAAGTCCTTTTTCCTTTTGTAATGTAGTGCTTATAGATGAGGTGGGCCCCATTTTGGTGTGTTATTCTTTTATTTTGTGGTATATCTCCCCAAATTCAAGCGTGAAGATGTATAGGATCTAATAAAATTGTAGAGTTAAGATGTATCATACAGGGCTAAAGGTTTTTTAGAGACTTCAGCAAATCCTTATATATATACATATTAACATGTGGTCCATGCACCGTGAGCTCACACAGCAAGAAGAGAAAACATGTTACTAAGTAGTAATTGTGCCAAATACTTTTAGAGATTTGTAGACTTTTGATACAATGTTGTAGGTTATTAGGTCAGGATTTTGTATTATTAAGTAAAAATAAGTTTGAGTGATCATTGTAGGTCAAAGGTTACAGTAATGATTCTTATTCTCTTGAATCATGAGCAGTTATTTGCTTTAATTTGTTGTTCATCCATTGATCAGAAAATTCTTATCGGCATTTGTCATTGGTGTCAGGTTCCGCTAGGACGTTGAACTATAGGATGGTTGTCATTAGGTGATTGGGGAGACCAGTGTAGGAGCCTGATTTGTTTTTACCCAATCAAATTTATCCCAATCTTTGGGGATGAGCCTGATATACTATCATCAAATCAAATGGTCTGTCTATAACTTGACTTGTGTTGCCTGGGATGGATACCATTGCGTTTACAATGTGACCAAGCACAAATGAGTATAGACCAACTTATAACAGATCGAGCTATAACTGATCTGAGTAGAAACCGGGTTGCAACCATATAGAGTAGAGACCAAGGAGATGGTCTCGAATTAACAGGTCAACAGAGATCTATAATTGAAATTGTTGGTTATGATTTGATAATTTTTTGAAAAGCAATTGTAAAAAAATTGACTTCCTGACTCTAGGTATATCTTTATGTATGGCTTTAACCAGCCACATTTGTTGAGTTGGAGTATTGTCTTTTATTAGCCAAGACCGACCCCTGTTGGGATCCGAGTTTGAGAATAACCATCGTTAGAGTTGAACCAAATTGTTGTTGAATCCTTATAGGGTCTCATTAATAACCTCTATTAATATAGCCAGTAATGGATAATCGGTCGAGTTTACTTTGGTGGCTAAGTTGTACAGAGGTAATGGACAATGGCTTTCAAAAGCTTCCCAATCAAAAATTAATAGGAGAAAAATGATCCAAGTTACTTTATTTTTTGTATAGGAGGAGACCTCTGCTTCTTAAGAGGCAAGCATGTGTTTCTGTGTAATTTTAATGACAAAATTCTCAAAACCTTTGTATTGTAAATTAACAATGACATTCCTTCTAGTGATAATCGTTGATGTCCAAATTTTGCTAAACCTGGTATGTCAGAATCCTAGCTTGATATTGCAAAAACCTAAACTTGAAAACATAGAATATAACGTTAGCCTCAACTGAAGCCATGGGGAAAACTTCTGGTGTAAGAATAACTATATATATATATATATATATATTTATGAAAAAGTTTAAAATCAATTATTTGGAGGTATTTAAGGTTTGTAAAATGGCTTGTTACTTACTGTACAGGGGGGAGATAAGGGCTTATATGAGATCACCTAGCTTTAGGCCCAATCCAGATAATTAACGAGATGCGGTATCCCATTAAGTTTGTATAAAACATGTTGGATTGTATGAGACTTGTAGAGTCTATGTTAGATAATAGAACATACTTGGACATGTAGATTCATCCTAAATTCAAATATATAGAAGATTAAGGTGTGTATAATTAACATAACCACCTTTAGGGTTTATGAAAGACCATCTCTCAGTCAGGAAGGTAGTTTGCATGCCTAGTAGGGAAAGTAGTTATCTAGTTGGACCAGAGTCCAAGTAGGCTTGAGGTTTGTCTCAAATCCATTTTGGGGCAGTCTCTAATACATAATAAACTTACCAATGAATTAAGATGTATACATTAAATTATGATAAGATTAATGTCTCATAACCTCTGCTGTTAGATTTGATGATTGTCTAACAGTTAGATTTGTTTTGTATAACATGTTGTTATAAAGAGTTTTTTTTGTTTAGGAGTTTTCTTTATAAAAGTACTTAAATCTAAAAAACAAAGGGTAAAAGATAAGAAAGCTTCAGAGGATTATTGTAAGAAAGAAGAAGCTAGAAGATGACAACAAAGTATCTCTCTTACAACAAAGTCCTTGAGTAATAAGGACATGCTAATAGAATGACAATTGGTAAGTAGTATGGATAGTACAATAGTATAGCCGCTACCTTGACCATATGCTTTAGTTGTTTGAATATGGACGTTGATGGAGATCGTCCCAAATTAGGGGTAGGGTTTTGACCTTAACCCTAATTAGGGCAACGTGGCACCCCACATGGCAACTCATATGACCGGCCTGATAAGAGCTATTTTGTACTTAATATTTTATTATCTTTTGCTCTTGATTTATCATTTGTTGCTTAAAAAGCCTAATCAAATATGAGATAATTGTTATATTTTTAGTTTGGATTGCTACTCTTTGTTTGGACTTTATTTTGTAGGTTTCTAGACCTATTTTCATGCAAATCTGGGCTTGAAACGGACAAGGAACGAATCTGGGCGGAAGAATTGCAAAGCTGTAAATAAAATAAACTCTATGGCATACGCAGCAGCTCCCACGGGCAGCCCGTGGGAAGGGCCACGGCCGTTGGAGCCATCCGGCGTGATTTTTCACTTTCCTTCTCCGATTCTGAAAGGGGTATCCGATCTAGATTATTCATGCATGAATTTGACATAGATTCGGATTGTGTATCTTATCCTATAAATAGCATAGATCTCAAACTAATTTATGTATCATATTATCAATTTTCATAATTCAT
>JAUMHB010013777.1:0-27262 GCA_032359685.1 Pittosporum tobira
CACCCCCCCCCCCCCCCCCCCCTCGGGAGTTTAAGTCTTGCCAGAACCATTGGATGCTCCGAAATCTTAAAAAGAGATTTAAAATTCAATTGTTATACATGTGTATACTGTTGGCTTTGGTTATTTTGTATAAATTTATTAATATTATTTTATCGTTTATACCGTAAAATTAGTCTTCTATGAAATAATTTTTGGCGAAGATGAACAAAGAACAAACTTAAATAAAACCATAATAGTTATTATAAAAAAAAAAATAAAAAAAAAAGCTGGCTACTCATTATGATCATCTCAATCCCATCTACGAGGTTACTTTTTACTGGTATTGGTTGCCATAGGGTCAAGTTCTTGAAATTAAAAAACTTACCCTAAAAAGGAAAGAAATTAGGAATTAATATGCCAATTGCCCTGCGTGGGACCTGGGAGAGGAATTAACTTTTTTAAAAACATCTTTTTCACCAACTAAAACAGATTATATTGGAGAAAATATAATATTAATAAATTTTTGATGGAGAAAATGATGTATCATAAGAAAGAAAGAACATGAAAGGATAATTACATAATTTATTTTAAAATAATTTATAACTTATTTGTTAATTGAAATATATTATGAGTTAAAAAAAATATATTGATTAATTTTTTAAAATAAATTGATAATATTATTATAGTTAGAAAAAAAAGAACGTGAGCACGTTATCGTATAATTGAGTGAACATGAATATTTTAAGAGATATACTCCTAATAAATTAATATTAAAAAATATATTACTTAAATCATTATTATTTACACAATTATTCACCTCTCACGTCTTCTTATATTTAACATATAATTTTTTTAAAATTAACAAAAATAAATAATTTAAAAATAAATAATTTTTAAAAATAAATTATAATTAGAAAAAATAATCGGTACCAAACAATGGCAAAATGTGCTTTATAAAGTGAACTCCGCACAAAATATTAATTAATTACATTAAATTAAGTGAGAATGATAAAATAAAAAATACGACAGCACTGTCATATGTAAATTATCAACATCAGAGAGCTGTTCATCCTTCAATATGACAGTGCCGCCATATTGGCTTCATGTTACTATCTATAATTCAGTTAATCTCTTCATTTTAAGAAGAAGAAAATTTTATTTTAACTATTTAAAATTATTTTATAGAAATTTTAAATTTTATAATAATTTATTAAATTTTATTAAATAAATTGATAAATATAAAAAAATATCTAATACTCCTTATGTATTGAAGACTTATTTCAAAATATATTTAAATAATTAAATTACATAATTAACTTTAAAAAATCAAAACAAGAAACGAAAACATGATCCCTTTTTTTTTTTTTCATTATTATTACCATTCTCTGATTTCCCGAGATTGCCTTTTCCAATATATTCTTGTAACTTTAAAATTAATAAATATGTTTTCTCTTGTCTTTGGGTTGGATATGATGATAAACCTGACCTTTTCCGTCTAGGGGATCTAAAACTAACCTTGTTTGATTAATTAAGTACTTAGAAGTTAGAACACTAATACTCTTTGGCCCGATCTTTCATACCGATACTCTATCGGTTATGTATTAATAATGGTTTTAATTGATATATATATATATATATATATATATATATATATTAAAACCAACAATAAATATTAATGTTCAATTCTAATTTTATCTTTTATTAAAAATTATGAGTAAAAAAAAGAAGAAATTAGAGAATTAAAACTCATTGAAAAATAAGAGAGTTTAGGGGTAATATAAAAAAAAAAAAACTATTATGCTATTTTAAAAAATTACAAATAACAATTATTTTGGAATAAATTTATTATTCTAAAAAGACTATTATTTTAGAATTGATGGAGTATTTGACATAAATTTTATTTGTTAACTAAAATAAGTTATAAGTTGAAAAAAATAACTTATTGATCAATTTTTTCAAATAAGCTAAAATATTGTTATACTCAATTATGATTTTTTAAAAGTAAACAAAACCAAATATTTTAAAAATAAATTATAATCAATTTTAAGCAGTTCCAAACAGGGGCTTAGCTCTGTGATTAGCTGCCCAAATTTTCACAGCAACGACTAGTACATGATTAACCAATGAGGCAGCTCTGCTAATGGTATTTTCATTTTGAAAGCGATAGCTGCACTCTAAATTCTATTATTGTTAAACAAATTTTACCTCATTTTATTTTGCAATTGAACTGTAATTAAAGGAGAAAAATATGCCACATTTATCATTTTTTCATTTTTTTTTCATTTTAAAAAAATAAAATAAAATAAGATTTTCCCCTCCTCTTTATTTAACTTTATTTTTAGGCAGCTGGATGTAAGATTGTACATACAACATAGTGGCTTCTTCTAGAATAAATTAAAGTGGGCATCGGGGACTTTTTCCGATAAATTAAATTTAAAGAATTGTTAGTGGTTGAGTACTTGAATAGTAAAAGCTAACCTCGAGGCCCCTCCCCTCCTACTCAATCACAGTACTAGTACAACACTGAATTATGAAATTGAGGATTTAAGTTTATGTTAAATAAATAATTAAAATACTTAGCTTTGGGAGTTTCGTTTTCATTTATTAAATCTCTATGGATATTATATAGTATTTCATTGGATGGATTAAGTTTTTATGTAGAGTATATTACTAGGTTGTGACTTCATCATGGAGTAGGGTCTACGTTTTATTTTATTTTATTTTAAATTCTTACTCAAATTATTGCTGAAAATAATTATAATAATAATATACTATATTTAGCCTTTAGAAGTAGTTTAAAATGGTCAATCTATTATTAATATAATAATTTATAATACGGTTGAAATGTCACACACCTACGAAGCTGCAAGTACACAACAATAGTATAATAAAGAAAATCTGACAATATTCTATTGTATACTGTAAATTCATAAGTTATAGATGAATATTTTTTTTACAGAATATATTTATATTTAAAATATATATATATATATATATATATATATATATCTCAGAAGAGCCGGCCGGCCGGTATCTTTGAAATTGTAAAGACACTCAAGTGCTTGTTTTAATGGCTGTTAGGCTTGTTTAGGTCTCCATTGCAACCAAAAAAAGAAAAAGAAAGATAGATAGATACATATAGACGCTAAATTAGGTACTGTTACACTTCATTGAATTATCTTTATTTGATTTAGTGTTTAGTAGTGTAGTTAATGCCAGTTGAAGGTCCAAAAATAGAAGGAACAAATAAAAGAATAAAAGAACAGGAAAGAACTGTGCCCTTGGTAGTATCCCGAGGTCCCGAGCCATAGAAGTATATCAAAAAGTTGAATTCAAAATCACAAAATTTCTGCTAATAATATGTAATTTTATTTATTTCTTATTATGGAATAATAGAAAAAATATTTTTATCGTCATTTAAATGTATGATCGAACTTTTAAGTATTGTAAAAAAAAGTGATCATTGCGCTGAACTATAAAAGTTGGAAGTATAAAATTTTTAGTGTTCTAAAAATTAACTTAGGCCCATAGTTATCATAACCGGATCGAATACTGAACCGATTAAGCTATCGGCACAGTGGTTATTTGGTTCAACCGCAGGTTCAACCGCTTAAATCGTATTTTTTATTTTTAAATATTAAATAATATTTTTATATGTTAAATAATAATATTTACATTATAAACTTATAAAATTATGTAATTTTCAGAAGGAACAATATCATGTAGTCTTTAGAAGGAACAAGATTTATATATTTACACAACAGATCAATATTATCAAGACTTAAACTCTTATTCTTAAAACATTAAACTGCATTTTAAATTTACTTACATTGATAAAAAAAATATTTTAATAAGATAACTAAACATTTAAACTCTTTAATTTTTTACTACAAGTCATACTATACTCTTTCTGTCTCATATAATTTACAATAATTTTTGAAGATTCTATTATATAAATTTTAAAATACATAAAAAGTAGAATGTTATATATTTAAAATATTTTAATTATATTTAAAAACATAATAATATATTATTATTTAAAAAATAAAATTCAACAGATATATGGCTAACCAAAAAAAAAAAAAAAACACAATAATTTTATCATTTTCCAAAACCGGCCGTTATTTTAAATTTTGGTATGTTCAACGGTTATTTGAAAAATCGGCCGGTTTAAACGATTTTGACCGATATTTTTACAACTATGGTATTTTGATCGTACTGTGCCGATAAAATGACCGGAATGCGGTACCGGCCGACACGGTCCGGTTATGATAAGTATGCTTAGGCCATTGAGAGATTTTGTGTTTAAATGAAGATTAATATGATATGAACAGAAATTAATCAAACTTTTCAAATAAATTAAGCGGCCTAAACCAGAATTTATCAAACGTAAACCAAAATTTGGAAATTGCATTCTGAGAAATGAACAGTGTCACTGGCTCATCACTGCTCATATATCGTGAACAAAATTAAGTACTCCATATGTGGCGATTTTCTTCTCAACTCCTTTACGGTGCCCAAACTAGTTAACTGCTCTCTCTAGGATAAAGATAAAACACCTGGTCCGTGAACCCATTACCCACACATTGTACTGTTCTCTACCTCATCTACCGAAGTAACTGTTCCTACATGTCTCCTCGTTAACCATGCTTTTACTTCATTTGTGAAACCAACTCACTCTCTCATATAAAGGAATGATCTTTTTTTCCGTTGATACCAGAAATTCATGACACAATCCCTTTTATAAATTTCGTTTTTTTTTTTCTTTAGTTTGATTAAATTTTTGTTTGGTTCTGATTACTGCTCCTCTGAGTTTTGACCATTAAAGGCATAAACTCTTAAAAAGTGAACTTTCTTCCAGGAATCGAGGGTTAGGTTTTCTTCAAATTGCTTCATTTTCAAGAATTCTCAAATGGGCCATCTTCATTTTCATATTGATGCTAAAGCCACTAAAAACAAGAAGTGGGTTTTCATTAGAAGCTGTTGTTCTTGAGAGAAGACTTGAAAATATTTCATCTTGCACTTTTTGGGTTTAATGGATTCTTGATTTCTCTTCTGGAGGGAAATATAGAGTGTTATTAACACAAGTATACAGCCCAAAATGAAAGGTTTGTGTTTGTTCATAGTTTTGCTAATTGGGTTGCTATCCTTGTCCCAAAATGTGAGTTCCCAAGATGATCAGACCACATTGATTGCAATTAGCGAAGAGCTTGGTGTTTCTGGGTGGGGCCTCAATGGCTCAAATTACTGCTCTTGGCGTGGCATTGGTTGTGGCTTGAACAAGCCTATGGTGGAAAAGCTTGATCTTTCTCATAGAGGGCTGCAAGGTAATATCTCACTAATTTCTGAGCTCAAAGCATTAAAGTGGCTTGACCTTTCGTATAATAACTTCCACGGATCAGTTCCACCAGAATTTGGAAACTTTTCTGAGCTTGAGTTTCTTGATTTGTCTTTTAATAAGTTTGCAAGGTCTGTTCCAAAAGAATGGGGTAGGCTCAGAAATCTCAAGTCGTTAAATCTTTCCAATAATTTGCTCACCGGAGAAATTCCTGATGAGCTTGGAAAGCTAGAGCAATTGCATGATTTGCAAATATTCATCAATAGATTTAATGGTTCTATCCCAATTTGGATGGGGAATTTGACCAATCTTAGAGTTTTTACTGCATATGAGAATAATTTAGGTGGTCAAATTCCGGATAACTTGGGGTCTGTATCAGAGCTTAGGTTATTAAATCTTCACTCAAACCAGCTTGAGGGGTCTATACCTAAGAGCATCTTTGCTCTGGGAAAACTAGAAATTTTGGTTCTGACCCAAAACAAATTGACCGGTGATCTTCCTGAAATGATAGGTAAGTGCAATGGCCTTTCTAGTATTAGAATTGGGAACAACAGGTTAATTGGCAGCATTCCCAAGGCAATTGGAAACATTAGTGGCCTGACTTACTTCGAAGCAGATAACAACAATCTGTCTGGTGAGATTGCCTTGGAGTTTTCTCAGTGTTCTAATCTCACGCTTTTGAATTTAGCCTCGAATGGATTTACTGGAATAATTCCTCCAGAGCTTGGTGAGCTCACCAATCTGCAGGAGTTGATAGTTTCTTCTAATAGTCTGTTTGGTGAGATTCCAATATCAATTCTTAGGTCAAAGAGTCTTAACAAGCTTGATTTGAGCAACAACAGAATCAATGGCACTTTACCGGAAGATATGTGCAACTCATCGAGATTGCAGTACTTGCTGCTGGGTCAGAATTCGATACGAGGGGAGATTCCTCCTGGGATTGGGAACTGTGTAAAGTTGCTTGAATTGCAAATCGGCGGTAATTATCTCACTGGAAGTATCCCATTTGAGATTGGTCATATCAAGAACTTGCTGATAGCACTGAACTTGAGCTTCAACCATCTCCATGGACAATTGCCTCCTGATTTGGGACGACTTGACAAGCTGGTTTCGTTGGATGTTTCTAATAACCAACTTTCTGGGAGTATTCCAACTGCTCTTAGGGGTATGCAAAGTTTGATAGAGGTTAACTTTTCGAATAATCAGTTCAGTGGCCCAATACCGACATTTGTCCCATTTCAAAAGAGTCCAAATTCAAGCTTTGCGGGGAATAAATTGCTCTGCGGAGAGCCATTGAGTTCTTCATGCGGAAATTCAAATGGTTCAGACCGACAGAGTTACCATCACAGGGTTTCTTACAGGATCATATTAGCAGTTATTGGTTCGGGTTTGGCAGTTTTTGTATCCGTGACTATTGTTGTTCTTCTCTTTATGATGAGGGAAAGACAAGAAAAGGCAGCCAAAGATTCAGGAATCCCCGATGATATAGCTAAGAATCAGCCAGTTATATTAGCAGGACAAGTGTTTGTTGAAAATCTCAAACAAGCAATAGATTTTGATGCTGTTGTCAAAGCATCCATGAAAGAACTAAATAAGCTCAGTAGTGGGACTTTCAGCACCATTTATAAGGCAGACATGCCTTCTGGGGTGACTTTATCTGTGAAGAGACTAAAATCTGTGGATCGGTCAATAATTCAGTACCAGAGCAAAATGATTAGAGAGCTTGAAAGGCTGAGTCGGCTCTGTCATGATAATCTGATGAGGCCCATTGGATATGTAATATATGAAGATGTTGCTCTTCTATTGCATGAGTACTTACCCAATGGGACATTGGCTCAATTTCTTCATGATTCTTCAAAGCTACCCGAATATAAACCTGACTGGCCCACAAGACTTGGCATTGCCACGGGAGTGGCTGAAGGGTTGGCGTTCCTTCATCATGTGGCAATTATCCACCTTGATATCTCTTCTGGTAATGTACTTCTAGATTCCTGTTTCAAACCTTTGGTTGGTGAAGTGGAAATATCAAAGCTGTTAGATCCTTCAAGAGGCACTGCAAGTATCAGCGCTGTTGCCGGATCATTTGGTTATATTCCTCCAGGTACTCCAAGTATCAATGCAATGTACAAAAAGTGTCTCATTTGAAAATTTTGCAAATTAATCATATATTTTCTTATCACCTTAATCATATATTTACCCTTGAAAATTCAAGAGGCACTCCAAGTATCAACGCAATGTACAAAAAGTGTCTCATTTGAAAATTTTACAAATTAATCATATATTTTCTTATCACCTTAATCATATGTTTACCCTTGAAAATTCAAGAGGCACTCCAAGTATCAACGCAATGTACAAAAAGTCTCATTTGAAAAATTTGCAAATTAATCATATATTTTCTTTCAATATTTACCCTTGAAGATAATAAGTGGTTAGTCTGATAGTGGACTGGTGGCATGATTATTGACAAATTTGATAGTAAATTTGAATTACATGGTGTCGTTTTAAACTGCCATCAACAAAATTGGAACTATTATTGTGGAATAAAGGAAATTTGACAAGTGGAACTCTCTTGTGGGTAGATAGTATATGTTTCACTCGTGTTTTCTTCATTTAAGGATCTTATGTTTCCACCATCTTATTGTATTTCTTATTATTGACTTGTTTAACAGAATATGCATATACAATGCAAGTTACAGCTCCGGGAAATGTGTATAGCTACGGGGTTATTTTGCTTGAAATACTTACAACCCGATTCCCAGTTGATGAGGAGTTTGGTGAAGGGATAGATCTGGTGAAGTGGGTTCAAAGCGCACCATCAAGAGGAGAAACCCCAGAGCAGATTCTTGACGCAAGGCTCAGCACCGTTTCCTTCGCTTGGAGAAAAGAAATGCTTGCAGCCCTAAAGATCGCTCTACTCTGCACTGACAACACTCCAGCCAAGCGGCCCAAAATGAAAAAGGTGGTCGAAATGCTTCGTGAAATCACAGAAAACTGAATGAACTTTACTTCGAGGAAATATGGAGACACATTATACGGAATTCAACTTTATTCCAGTTTATATTTTGTCATCCAGATAAGTTGACCGGTTTCTCTGTACATTGCGTTGCTGTTCTCTTATCATCTACTCCCTTGTATGTATATGTTCGTGCGAAATATTGAGGCCTTCTGTCACAATATATATTTATATGAAGGAGATGGGACTTCTATATCATTTACCTTTTTTACAGCTTTGCTCCAGCTTATTGTTCACATAGCATGTGGTTTAATTTATGCATGATAACGGTCCATATGCTTTTCTATAGATTGATGGTTATAAATAGGGGTTTTAAACAAGTGGACCTTGTTGAGCTCTTTATCGACTTTAGCTCGTTTAAATTAGATTATATTTTTAAATGAGTTGAATTTAAACTTGTTGAGCTCTTTATCGACTTTAGCTCGTTTAAATTAGATTATATTTTTAAATGAGTTGAATTTAAACTTTAAATGAGGGCTCGATTCAATTAATACTAGTAGGTGATCT
The DNA here is from genome assembly GCA_032359685.1 of Pittosporum tobira. Lineage (NCBI taxonomy): Eukaryota > Viridiplantae > Streptophyta > Magnoliopsida > Apiales > Pittosporaceae > Pittosporum > Pittosporum tobira. The sequence goes on from JAUMHB010013777.1 coordinate 8,838, forward strand.
TTTAGCAAGTTTGCACTCTTTTGGGTAAGAAATAATTATCCGTACCGTCTAGAGCTGGATTGAAACATTTGAATGAATAGGTGAAGGTGTGAGGTATAATTTTCATGTGCAGGTCCCTTTATTGTGGTCCTTAATTACAGTGAGTAAGCAAAATATTTACTCATTGTTGGGACCAACTCAACCGTTGACCAAGTTCAAACTTCACTTTCAGTTGAGCACACGTCAGTAAGAGTAGGTTCATCTGAAACACGGGCAACATGAGAGTATATTTTATCGTTTCCCTCTCTGATGCTTAAGTTATTGGAGATTAAGGTAGTAATCTGAGTATTAAGATGGAGTGGATGAGATTTACTGCAAGTTTGAGAGTGTGTTTTTGTAGAATTTTGGTTCTTTTTTTTTTGAGAGCCCCTCCCCTCATTTGTGCAAATGAGGCGATATTTGTAGAGTTGACTTTGACCCGCAGTCCGATAAAGTAGGCATTGTGCGCCTTACTTGAGATGACAAGGCTGTCGGGGTTAAGCGGCTAATTAGATGCTGCATTGGAACTTGTTTTCATGGCCTTTGGGCCACTGGACCCTGATCAGACTGAGTCGGGCCCAATCAATTGGGATGGATTGGGTCTGCTAGCTGGGAGGGCCTGAGCCCAAGGCGTATAGCTCGAAAGTCCTCGGCAGTGTTGGTCCGGTCGGTCAGAGATGGATGTCAGTTCCTTCCTGTGGCTGATAGCCGGGCTCGGTTCTTCTTTGGGCGAGGCGAATCGCCAAGTTATGAGAATGGTCGATCGTAAGAGTTGTCACGTGGGATGCAACGTTGTCCTAATTAGGGCTAAGGTGAAAACCCTAACCCTAATTTGGGACGATCTCCATCAATGCTCCCCAGCCCGGTGGGGTACTTTAGTGTGCCGGCGGGCTCTGAGTCCAATCGTCCCTTAAATGTCTGGTGAAGTAAGAGATTTCATAAGTCTGCAAAGGGCCAGGATTAAGGTTGCTCGGGTGAGTCTCCAGCATCCCGTGTACCGTTTGAGTTTTTGCTCGCGTGTGTACGTCTTTTTAGAGCATTTAATGAGATGTCGCTTCACATGTCTTCTGATGTCATTAATTCTTCCGTAATAATTGCTCTTTCGGATTGTGTGCAAGTACGACTATCATTAAATAGCCGTTGGACTAAACGAGGGGAGGCTTATTTGTCGGATTGGGACGCCTATAAAGAGGGGTCGAGTGCCCCCCTTTCTCACTTCGTTCTCGTTGAGACTTTGTAGTGTTAGGAAACTGCAAACCTTCTTCAAATTCTTTGCCAAGTAAGCTTCTTTCCAGTATTCTTCTCCTTTTCTATAGTTTTGTCATCTTTGAGCTTTATTAGATGGCACATAATATGGACGAATTTAGGGTAGTGAACGTTGTTGAGGAGGAGGCGGCGGCTACAGGATCCGCCACCATGGATGTCGTTGGTTCTCGGTCGCAGGGGGCGGCAGGATCTAGCAGCAGAGTGGTGGTTCCGTTAAGGGACTTGCCCGGAGATGAGGCGAGTTCCAGTGAAGTGGACGGCGGGGAAGCCCGGTTGGAAAGTAGATCCGGCGACAAGATCGATGACATCGGGGGGGAGGTGGGTTATAGAGATCGGGTCCGTCGCCCGGATTGTAACATGCATAGTGCTTTGACTTCTTGTCGGCTAGCTGCAATTAAGGAGTATATGTTCCCTGAGGATTATGAGGTTAGGCTCCCGATGGGGGAGAGTACATACATAGTAGACCGTATGGGCTCAGGATAGGAGTTAGCGAGCACCATCTGAAGGGGGGCCTTAGGTTTCCGTTGCACCCCTTCATTTTTGACATCCTAACCTTGTTGGAGGCTGGTCTCAGCCAGCTGACCCCCAACTCGTATGTACAAATCATGGGCTTCTTAGCCTGGTGCCATCGCATGGGTGTGGAAGCCCGGTCAAATTATTTCTGGCATACGTTCTCGATCGCCCGATCGGAGGCCTCTTTTTGGTTTATTAACAAGAAACTGAGAAAGCCGAAGTGGATCACCCTGGCGTCGAAGTACAAGAAGTGGAGATCAGAGTGGTTCTTCATTGTGGGGGTCGATCTGATAACTTTGCCCGAGTGAGGGAGACCGTGTAAGACGGTGTACCACTCGCTGGTGCAGTTGACCTGGAGGCAGCTGGAAGAGTACAATGCATTCGCCAACATGGGTAAGGCGGGGAGGCCCTGGTTGTATACCATGACTCGGGACAATTCTTAGCTGATAGAGCATGGATGTAGGTTTAGGATTCTCTTACTTTAGTATTTTGTCCTTTTGGCTAATTCAGTTATCTGACTCCATTGGGTGGGAGACCTATGCCCATAGACTTTCATTTTAACCTCGTAGTTCGTTACGTGGTTAATCGGGTCTGTGAGGCCGGCATATACGGGTAGGCTTGGGGGAAGTCTAAGGTGAACTCTCTTCACCCTTTCTTCAATCTCCTGGGTGAAAGGACAGATTGACACCCGCTGCTTTGGCATTAGCCCCCGATCAATCAATATTTTTTTGAAAAAATCGATCTTCCTTTTGTACTCTTCCAGTTCCCTCGGCTCGGGCCGTTCGGACGACCGAGAGCGGGTCTGCCTGTTCCGGTGTGAGTGTTGTGGCAATTGGTGTCGGGACTCGGCTGTCCGGGAGTAGTGGTGTGTAGGAGAGCAGGGGCGCTCACGTCGGTCACCAGTCTAAAGAGATCGGTCGTCCTCCATGACGCGCTTGCCCTTCAGCCTGTCAATCTCGAGAGTGATGTTGTGGTGGTCTTGGAGAAATTTTGCTAGCCTCTCACTTTCACGGAACTTGAGGAGATCTCAAGCATCTTGGTGCCCTTCGACTTCCCTCGGCCGTTTCTGCTCTCGTCTCTTTTGCGCTCAGGAGCGATGTTGGGAGCCGGTCGCGGTTGCCTTAGGAGTGCTTTCCCCGGAGTTGACCTGGATATCGTCAAACTGCCTGTCCAGGGGTCTGGAAATCATTGTATGTGTTCTTCCAGTGCCCAATATACCTAGTGCGGGGTTTTCACTACTCTGATGGGCCGACGACGTGTGCTGGAATAGTTTAGTATGGAGATCGATCGTGTAGGACAAAGAAGGCCTTCCTTCTAGCACTTGTTGGGATCAACCCGACCGTTGACCAAGTCCAAACTTCACTTCCAGCTAGGTACACGTTGGCAAGAGTAGATTTACCTGAAACACGGGCAACCCGAGGGGTTTGGTTCCTTGTTCTCCTCTCCGATGCTTAAGTTAGTGGAGATTAAGGTAGTAATCTAAGTATTAAGATGGAGATGATGAGGTTTATCGCAAGTTTGAGAGTGTATTTTTGCAGAGTATTGACTCTTTTTTCGTTGAGAGCCCCTCCCCTCATTTGTGCAAATGAGGTGGTATTTGTAGAGTTGGTCTTGACATGCAGCCCAATAAATTAGGTATAGTGCGCCTTACTTGAGTTGACATGACTGACGGGGTTAAGCGGTTGATTAGACGCTGCATTAGAACTTGTTTTTATGGCCTTTTGGCCGCTGGACCTGGATCAGACTGAGTTGGACCCAATCAATTAGGATGGATTGGGTCTGCTAGCTGGGAGGGTCTGGGCCCAAAGCGCATAACTCGAAAGTCCTCGGCAGTGTTGGTCCAATCGGTCAAAGATGAATGTCAGCTCCTTCTGGGGGCCGATAGCCGGACTCGATTCTTTTTTGGACAAGACGAATCGCCAAATTATGAGAATGACCGATCATAAGAGTTGTCACGTGGAATGCCACGTTGCCCTGATTAGGGTTAAGGTAAAAATTTTAACCCTAATTTGTGACGATCTCTATCACCCATTTTATATCATCTTTTTCAACTTGTGTCTTTTTTTTTTTTTTCTTTTTTTGTTGAGAATGATTAGTGTGTGATGCATGCAGCATTTGACTAAAATGGATGTCATTTATTAAAAGGCTTTGCAAGGTCACTTTCCCTTGGGGAGATTGTGACGCGAAGATGATGTTATTCAGAAGGGATAAAATATAAAGCAATAAATAGAATCTTCCAAGGGCGTAAGCATGTAACTAAACATAATACAATAGCTAAAATCTCAAACCACCTACGGACCCTAGAGGATTTATTTTGTCATATTTAATATAAAGCCCCCCGTCACTCTGAATAATTAAATAAGAAGGCCTGCATATTGATATTCTTAGCCTTTATATTTCAGGGTCTCAGAGACGGAAGATTAAATGAATCAAATTGGTGAGAAAAATAATGGACCATATATTTCACAGCCAGTTTCATGGCTGATTTGGTATCAAATTTGGTAAGATTCTTAGGCTTCATACGACGAAGGTGGTTTGCAAATGATCAACTATTCATAGTTAATTTGGTGTTAAATTTGATTAGCGTTTGTCCACTATGCAAATGAGCTACACTTGACCTCAATTACTCGAATCTAAGACTCATGAGAATGTATTTTAAAAAGTTCAATACACCCCATATCTTTTAAAAATCACACAACGTACCTAGATGATGGATGAAAAGTCCAATGTCCAAACATGATTAATCGGACCTAAGCACCAGATGACTATTTTATCGATTAATATTAATTGCGTGGAGATTTTTAGTGTCATTGATGCCAATAATCCTGAGTTTGAGAATTTGGATGCCGGTATACAAAGTCAAAAGTGTACTTCAAAGCTAATCCAAGGCATGCAACGCAGTTGAATATAAGGTTCAGTCTTATTCTACTCCAATCAAATAGACTCTTGAGAACTAATCATTATTAGCACCTGAAGATTGAGGGCTACCAACAACAATAAAGAAACAAAGAGTATTTGTGATTTCAACATTATTTGGATTCAAGTAACGGCGCAAATGCCAAAAACTCTGCAAAAGGACTAAAGCTGAAATGGTAAAACAGGAAACCAACTTTGATTATTATAGCATGCCAGCTATTGTCTGTTATTTAACAGCAGGAAAGACTAACGGAGTGTTGTCTCCAATCACAGGAAACCAAATAAAAATCAGAAGCTAGCAGACATGTCTTCATTCCGCACTGGATTTTACGATGAAATTTTGGCGGCTGATGGGGTTCATGACGACTGGAGGACCGGCAGTCCGAGGCCACGCCTGGAACTTTTTGTCGGTCTCTGCTGCCCATTCTTTGTTGTTAATGGTGCTTGGAGTGGTACCTGATTTCACCAGTTAGGATAATGAAGCTAGCACAAAATTACATGAAACAAGAAATAGGGGAGGAACAAAAAAATTACTAATAAATTAATGTTGAACTTGCCTCCAAATATCTTCTGGTCAGCAATGAAATAGTCGCACGCAAATGCAAGTGCGAATGAACCGACAACAGCACCGATGATTTTGGCAGTAGCCATGTTTCAAACTGCAATAACGAGGCACAACCAATGTCAGGAACCATATTATATCATGGCCTCAGAAGCTCAAAAGTGCCTACCCAAACTCCGGTCATGGATCCATCCAATTATCCAAACCTATTCTTTGCGATCAAATTCCACCGATCTTATAGCACGGTTTTTCAGTTTATAACCAGCCGATCCACGGACATAATGTTCTAGACACAATTCCTCAATTGGGTGCTTATAATGAGCAATGTTTGACAGATGGAATTTTCAAAATGGAGACTGGAACTACGTACAGCATGCAAGAGAACAATCTACTAACGAAATATGGAGGTCATATTTTCATGTAGCAGAAACCAGCTACAATGCCCACTTTCAGAGAAGAACAAATGGACGTGAATGATTCATAAACATCAAATTGGTCCCACGAAACAAGAACTAAAGCCAAACAGTTAGTAGCCAGCATCACGCCAACAATGCCGAAGAGTCTTAGACACAGGAAAAGAGGGAAAAAAAGGTGAAAGAAAAAGATATAACCCCCTCCCCTTCCTGCTTTATTTCACATCCCTCAAAGTCAAACATATATCGAGAAACGGATAAAACCGAGCAAAGTAACATTGATATTAGTTGTAATAATAATAATTAAAAATTATAATAATAACACACAAGGATTCAATTTTCAATATAAGTACTTGTGGCTGAAATTGACAAAATTTGGAGAGCTATTTCCCAAGTAAGCCCATCATAGATTCATAAGTAATCACATCTTGCTGATCACACGACCCAATACACGCTACGTGGGGAAGTAATTGCATAGGTAGAACCATGCACGGTAAACAAGACAGTGCATATTTTCACTTGAACATGTAGTCTCTCTGCCCAATAATATATGTCACGTCTGATGTGTAGGGGCCGAGGAAGTGTTACTGCATTGAAACCTAGTAGGTATCACCAGACATCAACAAGTGTAGTATCAATACTGAACTCATTTTGTGAACATCTTAGGGTAGGTGAACTAAACATACTACATGTCTCGTGATGAATAGGTTGCAATCTTCCACTCTGCCCACAAGCAACTATTTTTAGAATACCAAGACTAAAGGATCAAATTAGAGGTCAATAATTCTTTTTTATTCGTTAAATCATGTATTTTATTTACAAATTCTTCAGTTAGACCCCGACCCCAAAGTGGTGTCATATCGAACTGTATCCTGACTGTATGGTCTATACTCCCTGAACCTATATTATTTGACTTTTTGTACCTTACTCAACCCGAAGGTGCCAGTTATCCCAAACTGACTGGGGTAGGCTTTCGTACCTTACCTACGAACAAATTTTACGGTACACTAATTCTCAAAACATATTGAGAACAAAACACTATTTGTTGAGTATCCTCAGCACTGATGAGCATAAGGTAAATATTTCAACCTAAATACTCAGCACAGTTTATGCCAATCTTAAGGACATAAACTTATCTTGCACTAAGTTCTCTGTCATGAGCTCATTCACACACACTAGCAAAGTTATGAGCACCATATATATTATGAGTAAGCGATTGTGATAAACTGAGCTGAAGGGACGTGGTCGGCAAAATTGGGAAAGAAGGAATATGACACTGTTTGTCATTTGTTCTGTTTGTTTTATTTTAATTTTAGTTCACGTGAGCAGCATGTGCTCAACCTGAATTAGGATTCTTATATAGCCTATAACCAAGCAACTGGAAATATTCAATCAATTAAAAATATGTTAAGCTTCGGCTTGTTTCTTCTCTCTGGACCTCTCTGAGGTATTTCTTCTTTGTTTTCCACTTCTGAAGCTCAAATTGAGCTTACAAACTCACTATCCACTACCAAATTATCCATTGTGCTACTGAGTTTGTGACTCGGTAATCTGATTCACAACATTTGGTATCAAAGCTCTATCCTCAGCTAACATTACGAAAAATATGGACAAACTCTGATCTGATGTGGAGTTTTGGAAGCGAACGAATGGAGAGGATTTATTCGTGGCTTGTCTTGACTTCCTCGAAAAGGATCGACAAAGCAGCGGACGAAGACTAACCTCTCTCGAGTTGCAGATGGTTGAGTTCCCGTTCAAAGATTTTGGTATCTCAAACAGATGACTACAGTTTCAGCCTACAAAGCTGAAGGGAATCAACTGAAGGTATGGACTCAACTAGCTTATGATGAATAATTTCATGAAGATTTTTTAATTGAGTTATTTGTTGATGGACTAAAAGTAGATTTGAGAGATGAAATTAAAATTTCTGTTCCAAAATCTGTTGAGTGGGCCTTTTTACTAGCTCTTAATAAGGAAATTAAACTTGGATGTAAGGTGTTCGATGAAAAGGCTCAAAGAAAATTGGAGGGAGAATTCGATCTCAAACACGAGCATAACCACGAAACTGGTGAAGTAATTTTTACTGAAACTCCAGTAATCCCAAACACTAGCACAATGGTTTTGAATTCTGATAAAAAGAAAGGTGAACACTGTGATACCAATGATGCACAGAAAGTGTTCAACGAAATGGCTGAACCAGGCAAGGCATACCACTCAGACTGGTTAGAAGGAAATAGTGAATTTGTTGGGGTAGTATTCGATCCTGGAGGTCAAGTTTTTGAAGAAAGTACTAACAGGCAACCTAGTGGAGTTTCGGCTATGGTTGGCCACAAGTGCAAGGAACCTTTTTATGGAGGAGATCCTACTGGATTTATTCATTGCCATGAAGATTATTTCAAGCTAAATCCTATGGATGAAGATGACATGATCCAATATCTCAAGGGTGATGCATTGGAGTGGTGCTATGAATATGTTGGAGAATTCTTTCCGGAAACATGCACACCGGATTGTTGGATTCACTCTGTGAAGCACATACACATAAGGTTTAGTGAGGGAAAGCTCGAAGACCAGGTATATGAGGAAATCTCAAAACCTAAAACTGCTGAAAATAGTGAAGCTGATGACGAGGAAGATGTGGATCTCACTGAAAAATTCACCTCTGGATCCAATTCATTACAATTATTTCAGGATTATGGTGAACTTTGCAGAAGTTTGAGAAGTTATGGTGTAGTAGCTGGTGCTATGTTTAACCCTGGACCTTTTGATAGTGTTATTATTGCTGGAATCAAGTGCAAACTTGATCCTTTACAAGTGAGTGCTGCTGATATTCAACAAGATGTGTCGGAGGTGCTTATTAAATGTTATCGTTGGGGACAAGAATCCATTGAAGGGACAGGGAGTAGTGGCAGCAAAATGTATGAGATAGCCAATAAGTATCTTGTCAATCTTAGTGGGAGTTGTGTTGATCATGGTTTAAGTGCATTGGGAACAACTATAATGTGGATATAGTGACGTGATCGAGTGATATCCACTTGTTCATTTCAGTTGGTGATGCGAGAATATGAAAAGTAATATTGGATTAAAGGGCAGCCTACTCTACTCAGTCATGGAGGAAGTGCTATGCTTAAACCTTGGACTTCGAGGGACAAGCCTATCAAGACAATATCTCAGCTAGCCATAGGAAATAATTTTCAGGTGGGTTGGAATCAAAGGATGAATTCACTAAAATGCGAGATCATTCTATCATGGTTAGCTACAACACTGAAACTATTTCCTAAAGAAAATGAAGAAAGTAATGGAAACATGAACTCTCTTATTGCTATGGGTATGAAGTGCGGAGAAGTCAGGATTCGCAAATTTTTGTCGTTATCTTTTAATCCCGGTGGTAGAAGAAAAAAAAATGTTGTTCATATTTATAGTGATGTTGTCGTTAGTTTCTTTGCTAATTTTGATGAGTATGATTGCAATGGAGCCCTGAGGTTTGGGGTTGAAACTTTTCTGGTCCAGTCACAAGGTTGTTTCATTTACTGCTCTGTTGTTGTACCTTGCTGTGCCTTTTCTTTATCTACTACCTTGACGTTGCTTCATCTATTGCTATGCTGTTGTCCCAAAAGATGATTCCGAGTTATCATATTGTTTCCTATTTGGCAATCAAGAAGATAAATCTAAAGCTAGTGAAAACCAGTTGGTATCATGGTTGCCATCGAACTAGGACGTAATTGGGCATTCACTGTTCAATTCGCTGAATCAATGACGCTAATGGATACAGGGTTCTATAGAAAACTCTTGGCTGTTATGATTGCTAGAAAATCTCATCGGGACATTTGTACCTACTCTGAATAATTTTCAAGCGAGCCAGAAACTTGAGAAATCACTTGAAGGGAATATTCTTAATCAATAGTGGCAGTCAATTCGAGTAATTTGGATTTTATTTATGATCCCAGGGAACTTATAAAGTGGTTGCGTACTCATCATATAACTCCAATTGCAGCTTCATATGGTCACACCCCATGGATATTTCGATCTCTATCCTTGAGGACAAGGATATTTTTTAAGGGCGGGAGAATGTTATGAACTGAGCTAAAGGGACATGGTCGGCAACATCGGGACAGAAGGAATACGACACCGTTTGTCATTTGTTCTGTTTCCATTTGTTCTGTTCTGTTTGTCTTATTTTTATATAAGAATCCTATATAAAAATTAGGATTCTTATATAGCCTGTAACCAAGCAACGGGAAATATTCGATCAATTAAAAATATGAATTAAGCTTCTGCTTGTTTCTTCTCTCTGGACCTCTCTGAGGCATTTCTCCTCTGTTTTCCACTTCTGAAGCTGAAATTGAGCTTCCAAACTCACTATCCACTACCAAATTATCCATTGTGCTACTGCGTTTGTGAGTCGGTAATCCGATTCACAACAGCGATATGCACAATCATATAAAATGAACAATCTGGCCAGAAAACCCTAAATCTCTATCAAGAAATGAATATCTAAACATCAGATTAGAATGGACCTACACTACAACATAAAGCTGAAATTTTTACCGATAAAAACAGACAAATAGCTCAATCAAACAAATTAAGATCAGGACCTACGTCAAATGCTAAGAACAAGATAGGATCATATAGAAATGTAGTACCTTGAAAATGAACCCTAACATCGCCTTACAGATGACGAAAGCTTTAGATACATATAGAGATATGAGAGAGCTCACCTGGATTGATTCCGAGAGAGAGAGAAATGAAACTGTGTATAACGGATTGATTAGCTGTGCCACCTGGGCTGCTAATGATGCCGATGATTTATTTCTTTTATATCTTGGCTCTTAACGATGAACCCTCAGATACAGATGGGCTTGGCGACGGGGTCAACCAGAAAATAATTTGGGCCTACACTCGTGTTAGTGGGGTAACTACCGCACAATTTTTTAATTTCTTCTCAATACAAGTTGGTTTCAAAATACTCTATAAGAGAATTATTTATTTTTAAAAATTAATTTTTAAGATTTTAAATTTTAAATTATAAGAATTTACTTGACTATATTTAGCTGTAATTATATTTTAAAATGTTCAAAATTAATAGTCAAAAATAAAAAATGTTTGTATGCTGACTTGGCCTATATAAGATTGTTCTTCCAACATTGTTCAAAAAAAATTATCTTTAATACTCCATATTAGTGAGTTTGGATAAACTGATAAATTACGACTAACAATTTGAGAATTTTTTTTCCCAAAAAAAATATAAAAATATAATGTAACTATTGAAGTTCACAAGCTAATCCATCATACTGATGGGATTAACCTATATATTCCAGTTTACATATATTAACAATTCTGAAGCAGCAAGCAAAACTCTCATACATTACATTGCAAGAATTTCATCATATCTGCATAAGAAAAATCCGACATATGCCCTCCTGCATGAAGTCCTCGAAAAAGTTTATATTTGAAGACTTTTCATAACTGATTCACTCAATCCTAGTCACAATGCCTGCTATTTTTCATGCGACTTTTCGTATGTCTTTTGTATCAACACCCAGCAGCTTTTAAAAAGTTGTCATATGGACTTGAAGTTGGTAGCCTGAAGGACTGAGGATTATGCTGGTACTCGGTTGCACACAACATGTTGGCAGTACTTGGATATGGTCCGTCATAAATGGCGAAAGGGTTGCCAATCTGCTCTTGGAAACAGGGGCACAGTATCAGATAATGCCAAATGGGGGATAATGTTAGTAAAGATCAACATGTAAATAGAAGCATATCAGGAAAACGTAGTAGAATTGATGTCAAAAGATAAGAAATATGTTTCGATATATTTACACTTGCGTATGCAAACAACCAGAGTTAACTTGTTTGGCAACATGAGCAAGCAAAGGTTTTGCGATTATGAATCTTGAATTCACATCCACCATTGAACCAGAAAAAAAAAAGAAAAGGGAATCTTGAATTCACATGATTCAACAGCCTCCTGCGATACTAGTTATTTTTCACTTAAGGAGCGACATTAAAAAAAATAGCATGAGTTTTGCAAACGCTATATATATGCACGCAAGTTCAAGTACTTGGAAAAAATCAACGCGAAGTCTCATGTACCACTAACACTAACTTGTATACTTAACGACTAACAATATCTGAAAAATTAAGGACATCAAAGGCCATAGATCTGCAACTCTCTGCATATTGATGACACTCAGATGCAAAATTAATTAATTGCATCAAGTTACTCACCATTAACACTTTCCTGTTTATTTCTTGCGTTAAACATGTCAACCTGCTTAAACCCCTTAATACACATTGCATTATAAAATAACATGACAATATACATTTTTACTTATTTATTAAATAACATGACTTGTTTACATATAACAATACATATCTATTTCATACATATTACAGTATTATACAAATTTTATATCCTAATTATTTTTAACTTTTAATTATTTTTTTTTCTGAAAACATTTTAACTTCCAATGTAGCGGATCTAATCAACGTGTGAAATTGTTTGTAAGACATGTCTCAACACATTTAAATTTCATGTTAAAAGTATTGGCCTAGCTTGTTTGGTTCCAATTATTACTAATCCTATACTGTCATTTACTGAGTTTGTGTCGCGTCGCCCCTTATTTAGAAGAGACGAAGTGTTCCTATGTTTGGGAATATAGGTGGAGAAGCATTGTACATCATTATCAATATCAAGCTGTTTAAGGTATGCTGCTGCAATTATAATATAAGAGGCACTCCCTTCATTCCAGAATTATAGATGATTTGTTCCACACCAAAATTAGCGATATATTTCTATTTTAGAACAATAAAATATCATGATATTCATAATTTATGCTCTCCTCAACCTCCTCCCCAACCTTCACCCCGACAACAATGGAGATGAAAATTATGTTGTTTTTGAGGTTAAACTTGCAAACAAAAAATTATCTATAAAACTCTGTTTTTTAAGACATCTCTAATTTCGGAACAGGTGGAGTGTACAAAATGTGTTTAATTATATGTTTGTAGATATAATAAGAAGAAAGGTATATACCATTTGATGACCTGCATCACTTTGGGCATAAGAAGCCATCTGCTTGTTATCTTCATTGCAATATTGAGAAATTATATTCAACGCACATTCCCGTCTCTGTTGGGTGCTCATCAAATGGGACATCTTTTCCTGCTTTCCCATCAGAAGTGCCTCACAGTGATGGGTTATTTCCCCAAAAGGAGCATCAGGTGCAGTGCTCACAGACATTCTCCCAACTTGATGTGCTGTCTCTAAAACCTAGCACATCGCGCATAACAAGTTTTAGATCAAGCACTAAATTAAAGACAACTAACTATCAAGGATTGCAAGAACGTACAGATTCTAGGAGTTGATTGACGCTCAACAGGTCGGGGATTTCGGCGGCTGTTTGTGTAGTATGTTTAGCATGACTTCCAAAGGAATCATCTATAGTGAAAAATGGAGCAGCCTGCACAACGGACACAGAAAATATGTACGAATCCAGAAATAGTTAATCTTGGAAGCTACTAGAGTATTGAAATTCAAAATAATTACCTCATCCAGAGATTTGCGGCCACCAGAACTAGACTGATGTAGTTTATGTCGTTTATCTGCGGAGGCTCCTTGAGGACACATATCATCAGGTACGAATCTTTGTACCAATTGCTGACCTATGGTGGATACTTCAGCCTGCGAGAAAACAAAAAAGAAGCTTCAGGTAATCTTTTACTTTGAAATAGAAGTTCCTATAGTGGGGTTTTCTTTATCTTTCTTCTTATTTGGTTATCAAATTCTCTCCTAAAGTCTGATATGTTAATATGAGGCTTACATCAGACAAATTTTCCAAACTCTTCACTATCACAGAAGCTAAGGATTGCTTAGTCTGGGCCTCGGTGATTTCTATTTCTGAAAGAGACTTCAAAGCTGTATCATCATCTTCCTTGGATCCATAAATAATCTTGTGATGACCAGATTCAATGTCAACAGTCTGTAATTTGCAATCTTCAACCAAATATAGAAACGGATCGACCTAACACAAATATAAATGTACATTAACGTAGATTAGAAAAAGTAGTAAATAGAAGTCCCTGAGATAACAATAATCTTATGCAAAGAAATCCGACAAGTTGGTACCAGTTTATCTGTAATAGAAGCCTTGACACAGGGAACTAGAGGGGGGATATTGTATGCCTTCGATGAAAAGATAATCATGGAAGTTGCCAGCATAAAGAGGGATCTCCGACGTGATGGTGGCAGTGGCCCTGCAGAAACAGTGGGAATGGACCTTGAGCAGAATAAGTGATGCCCCACTAATGTCAAGTCGACTTTAAATAAGCCACTATGCATCAAATCATCTACTCCCTTAGTTCCAAAATATAAGAGAAAGTTCGACTTTCAAAAGTCAATTTGAGTTTAGGAAAAAGTAAATTTTGCAATTAATGGTACTTTTTAGAGTCCTCGATTGTCCTTCATTTGAAAGGGGTAAAAATAAATTCCTTCAAACTATAGGCGTGGGTTAATTTAAGTTTGCAGCCTTACCTCCTTCAGAAAGAGAAATGCTTCGTAAGGAAAATGCTAGCTGAAAACTACGAACCAGAACCTCCTGGCTGGAGTTCTGCAAAAGATGACAATATATATATATATATTCATAACAACGAGTGACAATATACATATTCATAATAATGAGTGACCAAGAAGCAAATATAATCCACTAACTTATGACAGAATTCATGAAACAACGTAGCGGAGTTCGCAGTATATCACGAGTCTTGAAGAAAGTAAATGTGATTGACTGACAAGAAAAAAACTATGTGGAAAGGTCCAAATATCTGTGTGGGTACTATATTATACTTAATAATTACCATTCTTTTCTCTTTTTTGGTGCAAATAATATTATCATTCTTATATTAAAAGAAATTTATTATTAAAAAATGCTAAACCAGCAACTACCTTGGCTCGAGAGAACAGCAAAACCAAGCTGTATGTGTGAGCAATTGCTTCATAGTTTTCTGGGGCATTTTTCGGGGAAGTGGACTGCAACCAAATTGATGAAAAGAGGAGGAGTATCTGGTGGCTGCTCAGCCTTAGAGAGATGGACACCTGGGGTTTAAAGAATAAACAGATAAAGAAAAAACAATAAAACGACTTTTTCGAAAAGGTGGGTAACTAGCTCGTATAAAATGAGGACTGCTAAAATGGAAGGACAGTTCTGGGTCCTACCACTCTTTTATATAAATTGTCTGTAGAATCTCCATCTGCTGTTGGACGATCATGTAGATTTCTTGAGCTATAAGCCCGACTATAAGTTGACCTAATTCTATCTAACACCCCACTGTTGCCATTTCTCTGTTCCCCCTCACTGAAAATCTTTGCTTTCTTTTCCAGATTAATATTTTCCCTTGAAGAAGACTTTTCCTTTCTCAGCTTCTCGAAAAGAGCGGCTGAAGAAGAAAACACTGACACAGTTCTTGAGAGTGTTCTAGGAAAATTTGTGGTCTTTTCTGACTCACCCGTTGTTGTTTGTGAATGAGGGCAAACTGAAGATGGCACCAGGACAACTGAAAAGATGCGATGAGCTCCAACTCGTGTTTCATGGTCTGGATGGACCATAGCTATGAGTAACTGATGGAATAAGGCCTCAGGGAATGCCTAAGGGAAAAAAGAATAGAATACACGTGTGAGATAGGATATTGGAAAATGCAGCAAAAGTTATGGATATGATAAATTCGAGATTTGCCTTGTTTTGATATGACATATTCGGCAGAGAGGCTACAATTTGAGCAGTGCGATACACAGCAGCGATAGTGGTTCTTGCAATAACTGTGATAGTTGAGATATTCTCCAACATCCCGGCCATAATATCAAAAATTGGGCCAGCATCTCCAACCTGTTAATCAATGGAAACTTGTATCATAAATGGAAAGGAGAACTGAAAAGGAAAAGAATAACTATGATGAACAAATTTAGTTAAGTATCCATAGCACTTAAATTAAATGACAAATTGAAAAATATTTTTGTGTGATGTTGTCTTTAGAAAAATAAGACGATGAATGCAACCTTGGATGATAACTCCACAAGGCATTTATCCACTACTTCTGCAAATCTTCTGTTCCATTTGATGACATCAGCTCCTAGATTTGTGTCGTCTAGTGAAAGGTGTATGCTTTTCCGCAGATGCCTCATTATGTCGCCTACTGCACAAACTATAGCCATGGAAGGCTGGACTTTTGTAATTTGAGCAAGGGAAGTGGTAAGCTCAACAATGTCAAGCAGCATGTCAGGCTCTTTAAGGATATTTTTGTGATCAAGATGCTTGACTAGCATCGAAAGCAGAAAGTGCGTGTTTTGCCCTGCAAAATCTTATGAGAAAAGATGTATCACGAATCCAACATTGATGCACAATTTAAAATAATGAAAGGAAAGATTAATATTTTGATACATCCTCTGTTCCAAAAAAAAAACATTTGTTAAAAATCCAAAATGAGTTCACTTTTCACTGATGATATAGTACAAAACGACACATTATCCTTATGTCCATCATTTTAGTTACATTATCATGTCAGCACTTCTATGCTAAACATTCACTGTTTCAAGGTAAACATGTAAAGAAAATTTATCCTTATCGCAATTTTGCAGAAGGGACTCTTTTCGTGGAACAAATAGCCCTATTGATGATAAGAGAAGGATTAGACTTCCAAACTGATAAACAAAAATGAAAAGGTTAAAATAATACCATTATCGTCCATTAAAAATTGCATTTCTTTCAGAACTGGTAAAGCAAGCCCATTTGTATCAGACCATAGATTTCCATTATCAAAATAGCGGAATAAAGATTCTAGAATACGTCGCATCGTAGTAGCTTCCTTGGCTAAGCTAGCCATGTTATTGAGACACACCCTTGACCAAAACCAAGGATTCTTGGCATCTTCCCTGTGGAAATAAAATAAAATTTCTTTTTATGTTACATGCCAGAACTGTAGGAAAATGTAATTAACTCTTCTTTTGCTTTGTAAGGATGGAAAGGAAAATATAATTATTCGGAAACTCATCTTACTCTGCCACATTTATTTCGCCTTTGTCATTCACAATCATTCTCCAGGAAGGAACCTTCTTCAGGATCCCTGGTGAAGGAGAAGTATGACCCTCAATTTTACGCACTTCTTGCACCCATCGGTTCTGGTTGGGATCCTGTGACTCTTTACTTGGACTTCCATAATTTTCCAAGACTACTGATACAATCTGTTACGAAAAATAAAACTAAAAAATTGAAAGAGATTTTAACTCAAGTCTGTTTTGAATAGCAATAACATCAACCAGCTTCAACAGTACTACTGTACACTATGTGACATCACAAAGGAAATTTAGGTTTTTAATTTACGACAAAGCTTTATCAGGTATAGACCATAGGAGCCCCCTATTTCTAGTAGCAGGCAATGCAAGGAACTCTTCATTTATCGCCTGGATTTTAATGCATAGGTTACCAATATGAGGCAATGAGAATAATTTGACAACTTTGACATGATACTTTAAAAAGTAGAGAATGCTTATTTCCTCTCACAACCAAATCCAAGAAGGCAAAGGAAATGATAAAGGTGTTATTAGGCCACAATGTGTAATTGTTACGACAATCTAGCAAAACTGAAAGAGAAAAATGGCAATACTACATCAAGGTACGAACTATTTTGAAAAATATATTAAATTGCAGCTGGCTTACATTATCAAACTCCACCGATATATGGGAGTATCGACCCATGAGATTTACCTACACATAAACATAAATATAATTATCATGGTGCTAAAATATTTAAATGTACATGCTAAGGAGGAATTAATAATTGTGAATAAAAGCTGCCAAAATTGAGAAAGAAAAAAATTAATTGTGAAGCTCATCATGAAATCGAGATGCATCATCAGGATCGCATGAATTCTCATGGAGATAACTTCAACAAGCTAATACTAGAAAGTAACAGAATGTCACAGAAACACAAACTTGAGAATCTATATATAAAAAAGTTCATTTAGTACACACAAACACAAAATAAAATTAAAAAAGGAGGTGACAAATGAACTCCATTTTTGCCATTTTTACTCCACTTAGGTTAAAAATAATGCAAATTTTGTTCTACAGTAGTGTAACTGGTAAAATTTGGAGTGCATGTATCTTACTAAAAAATAAAATAAAATCTTCAGGTAACAAAGAATAACTAATAATTTCAAAGAAAAAGCGAGGCACACTGTAATTTCCCAATGAAAAATCAACCAATGTCGCAAATTTCTGACTTTTCAAGACCACCCACTTAATCCATTTTTCGTATTTCTCTCCTTTCTTTTTACCCAACTAAAATTAATCACTTTTGTTAATTTTAGCACCCAGTAAAAAAATTTCTGTCTTCGCCACTGTCTGAAGACTGGATACTTGTTTTTAACTGGTAAAACTTTATAATTGCTTTTCAATCTTATGGTAAAGTATGAAACTTAGAGAGATGATATATCAAATGTATCCAATTTTTCTTTCTTTTGATAATTGATAATTTGATTTAAGACTCAGACTAGGGGTTCATGAACAATGTACCATTGAAGAAAGGGCTTGCAGTCCAGCTGCACGAAGATTGTTTGCCCTCTCATCATCCTCCACTTCTTGAGCTAGTTGACAGAGTTTTGGAATGAATCCTTCTAAGGTAAACATATAAGTTCCATCTTTCTGCAAAATGAATCATATCTAAATAAGATCAAAGTTGTTTGA
>JAUMHB010013888.1:11917-23023 GCA_032359685.1 Pittosporum tobira
CTTAGTTATGACAACTGCCCCTGAGTAGTGAGTCCTTGAGGGATAAGCATTATTTTCGTATTATTGCTATTATTATTAAATTTATTTACATGATTAGTCATGGAGAAGGGGTGCTGCATCAGATTTCATAATATTAAACTAATTTACACTAATAAATTTACTATTTAAAATTTAAAAGATGTTTTTTGAGTTTTTGTAAGTAGAGGTTTAGATAATTTAAGGTAGTTTGAAGAAAGAAAAGGAAGTTAAATTGATGAAAGCAGTTGAGAAAGTGTAGGAATTTTGTTTAAAAGTGAGTTGAGATAAGGTTTCTGATTTTTCTATTTTACTTAAAATAATGTGAGATTTAACAATTAAAGAAGAAATTTTAGAAAAATTTATGTTGCGCCACATGGATAGGCTGAGAGAGCAAAGTTACACTCTCAGCTTTGACTTTTATATATTATAATTTGCATGTGCCCTATAACATTAATTGGAATTACTTGTCTCACTGCATACCAGTCTACCAGGTAGAAGATAATAAAGAACCCTTTCCGGCCTTGTTATTTCTGCCATCATCTTCTTCTCAAGTTGGCCTATCTCAAGCTTTAATTTATGATATTCAGCAACTTTAGCCTATAACATAAATTAATACATAAATTTAAAATTTAAAACAGAAAATTTTAAGATTGCAGCACGAAGAAATAGGAAACTTTGAAAAGATATAAAGTGACAGAATTCACCTCTCCAGAGGCATCCAGCATTGCTGCTTCTTCTTCTAGCTTCGCGACCTTATTCCCTATATCAGGTAATGCCTACAAAGGGAATAAAATTCAGGAATACACTTTAATCATTTCAATACTTTTTGACAGCAAATTGAAATTTATAAAAAATTAAAATTAAAATTAAAAAACACACACACATACACACATGAGGGCACCAACTACGTACAATCAGAAACTATGTCACCACGTTACTGACTCTAAATTACGACCAACACACAAAAAAAAAAAATTAAAAAATTAAAAAAAACAAAGGCAACAGTTGACCCTGGATGATTCATTTGGATATTTGATAGGTTCAGAATATACCTTCTCATACTGAAATTGATGAAATGAATTCCGGATGACATGCTCAGCAGTAAATTGGCCCTCAGCACGGCTCATTAAATTCAAAATTGAGTAGTAGCTCAGCCGAAAAGTACTGACTAGTGGAGCTGGTCTACCTAATACCATGTCCTTTAGGGTATTCATCTCCATCTGAAAGATGGGGAAGACATACACTTAAATTTATTTATCAATAAATAATTCACCCCAATCTTCACTACACCAAGGTTACTGCAAGTCATAGTGAACAGATAGATATCTTCTACTTCAATTAGGAATTAGGCTATGGAAATGTCGGTGTGCAATGACGCGTCTCCCAATTAATATATATTAGGTTCACATGGATGAACTAGGATATTACATCTCCACATACATATAAATATCACTAATTACCTGCTCATCGATCATTATAATACATATACCACGCTCATCTTTGCCACGACGCCCGGCTCGCCCACTCATCTAGAAAACCAGACAACAAAACCAACAATCATAAATTACAGTAAACAAAATATTAACAAGATGTTCTAGTGAAATCATATGATACCTACCTGAATATACTCTCCGGACCCAATGTAACGATGGCTATCACCATCCCATTTCTTTACACTAGTAAAAACGACAGTTTTTGCGGGCATGTTTAATCCCATAGCAAACTGTAACACACGAAGAACAGATTAGCTATGCTGAAGTGATACTTGAAGAAATAAACAATGATTTCCGGGAAATAATAGTCATACAGTCTCGGTGGCAAAAAGAGCCTTTACTAGGCCTTCTTGGAAGAGAAGCTCAACCAATTCCTTGATAATGGGCAGAAGACCAGAATGGTGTACGGCAATGCCTCTCTGGAGGAGTGGTAACATGAGATCTATTGCAGGTAATTTTCTGTCCTCCTCATTCAAGCAGAGTATTGCATTTTGGAAAACCTGATCCACAACATCCTTCTCCTCTTGGGTATTAAAGTCTAGTTTGGACACTGACATTGCATGTTGCTCACATTCTCTTCTACTAAAGCTGAAGATTATTACAGGCTGGAATTGTCGTTCCATAATCATCTGAAATGTCAGAAATTAAACAACTTAAGCACTTGAGATATATATGAGCCATATGATATGTATGTATCTCCTAATGCCTGCAACATAAAAACCAAAATAATGTGGCTCTCTTATAACTTTAGAAAAAGCAAGGTCAAAAACATTAAATAGATGCGGCAAAATTAAGTACATGATCACACACCTTCACAATTTTGTATATATCAGAACTTCCAGAACCTGTCCCACCTTTTGCAATTCTACCATTTGCTTTGCTATTTCCTCCGCTCCTGTTCGGATCACCATGCTTCTGCTTCACGAAAGTATCCTGCAATTTCACGAAATTATCTTCTCTAAACTGCTCATTCTCATCAACAACGAGATATAACCCTGATCCACCCACGGGGAACACGTAATGCTGCAGAGGTGTCGGCCGGAAATCTGTGTAAACCACATGACATGGCTGCTTATGTATATTGCAGATCCATTCTGCAAACTCTGTAGCATTTGACATTGTTGCCGAAAGAAAAACCATCTTGATAGCTGGTGGCAAGAATATGATACTCTCTTCCCAAACAACCCCTCTTTCACGATCCTTCATATAATGTATTTCATCGAATATAACCCAGGCAACTTCTTTCAGTACTTCGGAACCTCGGTAGAGCATTCCCCGAAGAATCTCTGTTGTCATCACCAAACAACTTGCATTTGGTGAGAGAGTAACATCTCCTGTCATCAATCCAACGTCAGAAAACTCTTGGCTTAACTCTCTGTACTTCTGATTGCTCAGTGCTTTCAAGGGCGAAGTATATATCACCCTTTGCTTATCCCTAAAAGACATTGCAATCGCATACTCAGCAACAGCAGTTTTTCCAGCCGAAGTATGGGCCGAAACCAAAATTGACTCATGCCGTTCCAAACATGCCACTGAAACACTCTGAAATGGATCAAGATTAAATGGGTAGGTTTTTGCCATCTTCCCCTTATAAACTGGATCTGAAAGCGTCCCATGAATAGATTCGTCTTTTACAGAAGAGCACCCACTTGGAACAGCAACCTCGTGCACACAAGTTCGACTCAAGCTAGGCCGCTTCAAAGGAGATTCCTGGACAGTGGCTTTCGCTTCTAGGTGTCCTTCCATTGATTTCCTTTTCCGAGTAGGAGAGCCCTCCATAATTAAGGTTTAGCCTAAAACCACAATTCCCAATTTCACTTATTTAATCTACCCTGAAGCTGCTGGAGAACAAAAGTAATGCTTTAGATAATAAATTCTAACAATTGCCTCCGAATATAGCACCAGATATGCATTCAATACTGAAGATAAGGTTTCAACTTTCAATGAAGCATTCCGTGCAGTTAAAAAACTTATACAGAGTAAATAATAAAGGCGCTTTTCTCTGCAATAGAGAAACAGCAAGTGCTCCTAAAACCCTAATTTAAGCTAAGCTGAAGCTAATTAACAACAACGATTGCCCCTAATCGCTTCTGGACATATAAGGATGTAATCGAATATTAAAATTATGAGTCCAAGCATTAATTTTAGGGGGGCACATACACTCAATATTCATATATAGTAAATATAAAGGTATAAGGTTTTGAGCTTACCGTTAATGGCGAAGAAAGGACGTCGTCTGCAAGTATCGCTATTGGCAAAACCCTACCTCGCCTGAAATTTCGAAGTGGTGAAAATGGCTCTAACAAGTGGACTAATATGGGAAAATGGGCTAAGTTCATGGGCTTTCATATGGAAATTTAATTTCTAACACAAACAGCTTACACCTATTTGGGCCAACAATTTGTAAAATGAGAGAAATTATCTCTTTACAGCTATCATAATATTCCTTCTCATCCCATAAAACATCCAAATACTTTCCTTTTTGGTATATATCATAATTTTGAGTTCAATTAAATTTGGTTTGTAAAATTATAAAATTTAAATTACTGTCATAAATTTTCAAATTTTTATCTTCTCTGTCCTAGAAAAAAAAATTCACAAATTTTAAAATGTTCTAAAAACATATTTATATATACTCTTAACACAATTGTTTGTTAAATTTTTTATTATACTAAAGATGTAGTATCAAACATATTTTTGGAACGTCTTATAATTTGTGCCGAAAATTGAGAAAAAAACTTGTGACATTTTTTTTAAGACATATTTAATATATAATTTATAACATTGATTTTGATATTAATCAAATTAAAATATATTTATTTCAAATTAAAATTTCAAAAATATACTACATTAAAAATCATAAATATCTTTAATTTTTCAATAAATAAATTATAATCGTCTAAATTTTTCTTCACACTTCCACCTTTTAAGCATCTCACCAAATAAAGTAACCACAATCATCATACTGGATTATATACTACTACTATTAGTTTGGGTTGAAGTCCTTATCATTGCGGTTAGAATATTTTTCCTTTTTTTTTTCTTTTTTTCTCATCTCTAGCAATATTTATGTTTTTACAGTCAAAATTCTTTCACATCTCAAAGACTAAAACCGACAATGGAAATGTGTCTTCAGGACCAAAACTTTGCATGTTTGACCAGTCATAGTAATAATGTTTCATGCTTTATAGAACCATTATTAATGTTGACCTTCAGGAAAACAACTCTGCATTTTTTCCATAACTAGTGAATTATCCACCTGGCCATATTTTATTGTCTAAAATCAATATAAGCAAATTTTCTTTAGACGATAAAAAAAATCAAAATTCTACAAATCTATATACTCATTTGCCCCTAAGAGTCTTAGAGGCTTCAAATCTTCAAAATGACAATTAATTTTCAGCACACATCATCATGTCAAAAAGTCAAACATGCCAGGTGGGGCCAAACCATGCCTTCTGGTCAAACCTCATAGATGATAAAGCGATCTTGTTACTTCCACTTTTTTCACCTCAGCCAGGTTGGTTCCAGAATTGAATTGAAGGACAAGCTCTAACGAATGCGAGCTTAGTAAGCTTCCTGAAAAATAATACTCCGTACCATCTGTAAGCTTTCAACGTGGAAGAACTGTTTGTAAGTTTGGGCAGACTAGTTTATACATTTCCACCATCAGAGCTGCTGCAGGCCTGATTTGGAAGGGCACTGTTCCCAAAATCTCCATCCAAGCTCATCTGCTGGACTTCTTGAGGAGAAAGGATCTTGATGCGTCGGACACAGTTAACAAATTCCCTGGAATGCAAAACCAGGCATGCCATTACCAAATTATCACGCAAGTTGATATAAACGCACTACGAATATTGACTATTTATATTTGCAGGAATCTGGGCATTATCTGTTCCCACCCTTGAGATTCTCACACTCTTGTTGTTTCCCATACAATAAGCTAACAATTTAGGACTCCAATGGATGGTTAATATTCCTACTGACCCTGCTAAACTCAACCCATTCCTCTGCTTTTCCAATTATAAGCATCAATTATAAAATCTATTTCCCATTTTCTAGGCTTGAGCAATCTAATAGAATCCAGTAGGATAACAAAAAACTAAACACGCTTCTATAGGCTATAAGGCTTGAGCAATCTAATAGAATCCAGTAGGACAACAAAAAACTAAACACGCTTCTATAGGCAATAAGATGTAGAGATGAATCATTATATTTGATTTTACTGCATAGGTGCAAGTGCATAATGCATATGGTGTGGCATATGAAAAACCATAAATAGACTAAGATCGTGGACTTACTCCCAAGGGTCATCCCCCACTAGCAGGACATCATTCTCGTGATCCTCATAAACCAGTTTCCACCCAATTCTTTGTCGATCCTCAAGCTGCCCCTCTATACCAAATCTACGAGCCAAATCTTGTTTAAGCTCGTCGTATCCCGAATAACGGGCAATATCAATTGATCTTCCAACTGCTCCACGCTTGTGGACCTTAAAAGAGCACATGCACGTTGAAAGTAAGAATAATTTTCAAAAAAAAAAAAAAGTAGGAACAATATAATAATAACACACTCAAGTACATACCTTGGTATATGTCCGCAAACGCTGAAAATGTGGTGCTGGAGCCCAGGCACCATCGACGTCATTCAAGAAGCTGGTGTCATTTATTGTGGAATCAATTGAATTGAATGCCATATCTGCTGGAACTCCAAATGACTGGGTAACCATTGACGACGAAAGCTCAGGCTGAGCTTCCTTGGGGTTCTCGTAATTGGAAAGCATTCCTCCACCTGAGGAGAGGTTATTAGAGAAATTCTTCCCCGAAGCGACCATTCCCTTTCCAATCATAGTGTCGGGAATCATGGGCATACCCAACTGGCTATCAATGTTAGCCCCAAATGGAATATTGTTTCTGGGATCAAGTTGAACTTCCCCATCATGACTCGTGGCTCTAAATGACAGAGATTGTGAATTGAAACACACTGGGTTAGTGTTGGATAAATGAACATCATTCTGAGAAAGGCAAACCGAGGTTGCTGAAGAACTGTCCAAGTAATCCATTTGAGTTCCAGATGCATTTAAGTATGTTTGTGGGGCCAAAAGCCCTTGGCTGTGACTCTTGGATATGTTTAATGAAGACCTAATATCTGATTTTTGCTGCAATCCTTTTGGTAAATTAGCATGGGCAGACAATGTTTCGAAACCAACAGAATTCAGCAGTGTGGCAGAAGACTGGGCTATCTCATCAGTTCCCAAGATGGAACCTCTGGCCCTACTACTATTAATTGTTGATGGGACCAAATTTGAGCAGTTGTTCGTGGAAGGTGATGTTGAACAAGATGGAACATCATCTGTAACTCCTGTCAATAAGCTGCTGCCAGCTGTGGAGAGCTGATTGGTTGTTGGTGTTGGGGTATGCCCAGAAAATTCTGGCAGTACACCCTGGGTGTGTTGCTGCTGTAGCTTTGACTGGTGGGGCAGATGGGAGAACCGAACATTTGTTTGGCTATTATTATTTCTTGTCATCTGCTGAGGTGTATTCGAGGTGGTCGCTATTTGAGGCAATTCTGGCACTTGGGTGGGTGTTGTGGATCTCGAATAGGTCTGAGATGCATCTAACATCTGTTTCTGCTGATCTTGTAGTTGTTGCATAAGTTGAGGAGTTGACTGCTGCTGTTGCTGATGAAGCTTCTGTAAAAGTTGAAGCTGCATTTGATTCTCGGGTATCTGTGGTTGTTGGTTAACTTGATCGGCCTGTTGGGATACCATTAAGTTCTGCTGAGAAAAGTTTCTGTGCAGCTGATGATTTTGGATGGGTGGCTGGTGCTGATAAATATTCTGATTCTGTGCAAGAGTCTGTGGCTGGAGATGTT
Source organism: Pittosporum tobira (assembly GCA_032359685.1). Lineage (NCBI taxonomy): Eukaryota > Viridiplantae > Streptophyta > Magnoliopsida > Apiales > Pittosporaceae > Pittosporum > Pittosporum tobira. The sequence goes on from JAUMHB010013888.1 coordinate 19,303, forward strand.
GGGATTGCACTTGGCTTGCAGGCAAACTTTGATTGACATAATTTTGTCTTTGCTGCTGACTAATATCAGTCAACTGTTGTTGCTGTAGCTTATGAAGCTGATCAAGCTGTTGTGCTTGCTGGGTTGTCCTCTGAGCATTGAACTGTAAGTTGCTCGGCATGGGAAATTGTGGTGTTTGCTGCAGGCCTAATTGACGTGAAAGATCTGTCCCGGACATGTTTTGCAGAACTGACCCACCAGACAAGGAAGACAAGTAGTTTGGCTGCATTGAGTTTCCCATGGGAGGGTTTTGTTGCACATTCATCCATTGGACTAGGTTTAGACCAGGGAGTCCATGAGTATCCTTCGTGGAGAAATCGTCACCAAGCCAAGGCATTGTCCTCTTAAATAGGTTATCAAGATCACAAGTTTCATCATCTGCAATCAGTATACATTATACAAAGGTTAGATTACTCTCAAACATGGGCTGAAAATATGGAGGGGTAAGCATGGGACAAAAATATATCACCAAAAATTTTAAATCTAGCAAATGGGACTCTTTTTGTGGGACGGAGGGAATAGTAACTGACAGACGAGAGTATATACTGGGTAATTCACTAGCTAAGCTGCTAAAGCAGCAGTTTTATAGCTTGTATTGCTGTACCTGGCATTCCTGGTTGCCTTGGACGCTTTGATCTGAAAAAGGGGGGAGTGGGGCAGATGAAAAATGGGGCTGTCACAGGTTCAATCTCCCAAAGAGAGACCCGATTACGTCTTTCCCCAGCAGTTGATTCATCCCAACCAACCTACCCAAGAATAAGATGTGATAACATAAGTCCTATGCAATTATGGACCAAGCACAAACTACCAGAGTGAGAAATAGCACTCTGAAATATTCATACCTGCAAATTACGCCATTGTGAGTTCTTCCATCTCACGGAATCAAGGTCACTGATGCCTGTAATCGTACCCATATATCTGCATAGCCAATTATCTTTTAATACTATATATATATATAATCGAGAAATAAAAAATCTGCAGTCATTTCGAACGGGTGCGCAGGAATAGATTCTTAACAAAAGTGGATCAGATTAGGGAAATTGGTTTCTTTAAAAGAAAAATCACTGAAAATTAGAAGTCAAGGATCATTTAATTTGAAACATCTAGTAATCTCAAGTTGTCTTACGACCAACTGTCATATATATATATATATATATATATTAGTAACTTTATGTACAGTTTCAAAGGACCCACATCTTTAGGAATCAACTAAAACATAGAGATACCTTCTTGTTCCCGACTCCTCAGTTTCAAACATCATCCGAAAGCGCATGCCAAGGGATATTTGGCTACTGCATGTTGCTTTATAATACTTGGCTAACGGAATCACAAATTCCGATGGACTAGCCCTGCAAGCAAATAAGGTTATCTCAGAGAAATTCCCAATGAATATCAATTTGTCAAACCGTAAACAAACATCATCTACTATCATTATCATGATCTTGCATGGTCATTGGCACCTAACAACACATTTTAAAATAAAATGAAGATAAATCAAGAAAGAGAGAATGACACTCACCTTGGATTGTAGAACACAGTGAATGGACTATTGTTGGCAGCTGCATGAGCAGCAGCAGCTAGGATCCCAATATGCATACTATCACTAGATAACACTGATGATGATAAATTCGGGGGTTGCCGGTTAGCCCGTCTGATACCCAAAAGGAGCTGTTGCTTTTCATCCCTGCTCACAGTCATTGAACAGTTCCATAAAGTAAACTGAATAGGAAAAATTGACTTCTTTAAAGCTAAGAAAAAAGTAGTAATAATTAGATGATCAATATGTTACCTAATAAATAAGACCGAATCACCAGCAAAAAGCCTCTTTCCACTAACAAAGAGGCTCCAACCAGTTGTAAGCAAGTGACGTTTTGGTTGCCCTGGATTACAAGGAGTTGGTATCTTTAAGTTATGCCGGAAGCAGTATAAAAATTAACTGGCATCAATAATCTAGCCAAAAATGGGCACAATATGGACTTACCGCGGTAAATATGACGAAATGTCCATAAAGTGTCATGCAAATCCCTGGCAACAAGTTCTTGAGCTGGTGGTTGCATTGCGAAATCCTATGAGAAACAAGAGTATTTTCTTATACAAGATATAATTTTTATATCATATAAAATTGAAGATTACTGCTCAAAATAAAGTCGCTTACAAGAGGAGGGAAAATTTTCTCTGCTGCACGCCGAGGAACAGAAAATCCACCATGAGTGCTTGTATCACTTGCTGTCAATGTTTTGCAGAAAAATTCTGTCTGTGGTTTATTATTTTTCATTGACAGATCAGATCTTAACAGTGAATCCTTGTCGAACTGCATAAAAGTTGTAAATAGATTCAATTTGAATCACCAATTTGGAACAAGGTGCATTTAGATCTTTACTCATATTGAAGCTGGTTCTTACAGAAGGAACAGGTTGGAGTGTCATCTGAGCATACACTTCATCTGTTTCAGGATCCGCCTAATATCAAAATTAAGAACCCATAATACTAATGAGAAGAAGTTACAAAGATTGGCATGTTATGTTTCATAATGGAAAATCAAGCTAAAGTAAGGCATACATGCAACGTGACATTGTGAAGGAGGCATAATAGCTTTGATGGAAGATTAGGGTAGTTTGGAATTTGAGCATCCACGTCCTTCTTCATAGATGCCGCAACCTGAAAATGAACAATTTTACACACATGAATAAGGATGCAATGTCATTGCCAGTAGCAACAGTAGAAAAATTAAAGCAGAAAATTGCATTTGGATACAACAAACAAGAAATGCAAGCATGTTTATTAAAAAATGATGATAGTTTACATCTATTCACATTTGCAATTTAAGCAAACTGACCGGACCACCTTTTCTAGGCTTACTAATAAATAATCTCTCTCTTCTCACATACTATTGCATCAACTCCAGGTTTTAATAGGCAACTACACGACTGCATACTTACTGATAGGTTAGTAAAAGATAGTAAATACGGTCACCTTCACACAAGGGCCATGTCTTTCATTCCCTTACTAATGATAGTGATCATAATAGAACATCTCCAAAACTACTTATTGAAGCTCAAACGTGCATTCAGAGTTGCATTCTCTATAAGCATCTAACAGGTAAGGAAAACAGCATATATCTCCGACTTCTTCACTCCTACTGATTATTGTAGTACTTTCACATGATTAAATCAGTGCACACGGTTTTAAATTTAAAGGACCATATACAGCCATATATAAGGGGAAATACTTAAAGCATAATATAGCAACCCTCATAACTAATCTGGGACAGCTGATCTGGATTCCCCTCATAACGCTAAAGGCAATAAACTGTTCCTCCAAAAGGCCAATGCAGCTGTAACTCATCAGAAGAATTTTTAACCAAAAAATCTAATCAATTTCAACACAAGTAGTACATCACGATCCTAAAATAGGTCAACTGGGTAATTTAACATTAAAAGGTATAAAGGTTTCACACCCACCTACGCAGTACATCTGGGGCTCAATAGGACATGAGCACAATTCAAGAAAATGGACGGTGTGCGTGCAGTTTTCTAACCTTTTTCCAGATAAAGATACCCTATTGAAACAACTACTTCTGCCAAATTGTACCCACCACCCACGTTAGATGGAACCCTATAACACTAGCACAAGCACAAAATAATATCGAACATCTGCAACAGTGTGTTATCCAAAAAAAAAA
>JAUMHB010013999.1:0-16256 GCA_032359685.1 Pittosporum tobira
AATTGGATTAGAATTATGTTACTTATTCTCCAAGTAGGTTAAGCCTATATAAGGTCTCTCATGTAATTGTTATTATAAATATTCATTATTAATAAAATTACTTTCATTATTCCCTCCATAATTATCACTAATCAGCCCATATCCGGCCAAATTGAAAAGAAACAAAAGAAGAAGAAAGAAAACTGATGTAACCAGAAACCTCCGTGACCCCTCAGTCACCGTCGTCTCTACCATCGCCATCGTCCTCAGTCACTTTCTTCAATCTTTGGAGTCTGAAAGTCGGTTCAAGTGAGATAAACGATTTGGCTTAGCAACTAAAAATGTTTAATGCTAGAGAGGTCAATGCCAGACTTGAGGCTTTTACACAAGAGCAAAGAGAAGCCATGCAAGAGCTTAAAGCCAAATAGCCCAACTCACAACCATTGTTATGGCTACTTGTAGAACTAAGAAGAAAATTGATAAGTTTCAAGTCAAAAAAGTCAAAAAAGTCAAAAAGCCGAAAGAAACTTATCATGTTAAAGAGGTATCTCATGTTGATAAGCTACCATACATTGAGACCAAAGAGCCATACATTGAAGAGGAAAAATTTGAAGGAATCAAAGAGTCATGCATTGACGAGGTTAAAAATGAGGCACCTACCAACAGTATTCAAATCCAATGTGTTGGGACAAGTGACGATCAAGTGCTAATTCAGGCAGAGCATAAGGTTGAAGACAAGAAAGTAGACCAAGTGGAGGTCGAACATATCGACTTTGTCATTTCCGAGCAAGCCTTTGAGTCTCTAGCTGCATCAAAATTCTTCATGTTGTCTATGTTATTTCCCAAAATTGTGCTTATAGTAATGGAACTTGAGTTTGCCAAAGTTTGTTCAAAGTCATCTCTCCGATCGTGGTTGCTCATTTTGAATTATTATAAAACTCGTGAACGAATCTTTTTCAATGGCGATGAGAATGATGCGGATGGAAAACAATTTATTATTATTCAATATTGTATAATATTATTTAGAGATAAATTATTATATTTTGTTAGTATTTTATTTATATTAAGTGACTATTCTAGAAATTTTATTTAAGACAATAGAGTATTATGAGGATATTTATTTTCTTTTAAATTAAGATTTTACTTGGTCGTTAAGTCGTAGTTTTCCTATTTAAAGAGTTGTAATCTCTCATTTTTATTCAGTAATTTATTATTATGAATTGAGTTATTGTGTTTTGTGGCTTGAGAGCCTCAAATATATCTTCTTTTCTCTTCTAAACCTTTCTTCTCAAATTTGTCCTACATCAAACAATAACTCAAATTCTTAAATGCACTATTAGTAATGATCCATTATAAACACACACGTGTTGTGTGCATAGATATCAGAACAACACTGGAACTTGAATCAGTCGAGGCATTAGTTCACTAGTCTAGTGGTTCAATTAGTTCAACCGTTGATTCAACTGGTTGAACTAAAATATAATTATTATTAATTTAAAAAATATTATATATGATAAAATTAATAATATATTCTCTATATCACATATTTTATTTAAAAAATTAATGATTTAATATCTTATATTTGATAACAATGTTGGTATATAACTTTTATTCAATTGATATAAAAAGTGTCACTACACTTCAATGATTCTTTAAACAATTGTTTGGTTCAATGGTTTTCTAAAATAGTGGGAGGTTTAAAAGATTTTTTATGGTCCAATTGCACATATGGTATGTAAAGAATATTGAACCGACTCTTAAGGTGGTTAATGATTGGAACAGTTCAACCAGGTGTCATGCTATAGTCTTGATAACTATGGTTGTGTGTGCAATTATGATAAAATATGTTAAAATAATGGAGGTATGGAAGTTCATAAACAGTTTTCCGTAAAGATTTTTTATTTTATTTTTTTGCATGTTGATTTCAGGCCCAGGGGCGGGTGCATGTATGGGCAAAGGGGGGCAATTGCCCTCCCTTGAATCCTTATATATGTTGGATATAGTGCAATGTGACACAAGATTTAGGTAGCTTAGCTGGTTTTTGCTTGGACAAATAACTAGTTCATGAGTGTGAACCTTGGAATGACCTTTTTATCTATTAAAGTTTTATTACCAATAAATAAATTGCTCAAAAACTGCACCATGATGAGTTTTTGCTCTAATGTGTCTTTCTAATATTCACATAGTAATCATCTTCTTCTTCCCCCTTTTTTAATTTTTTTATATGTTTTTTTAGTGTAATAAATTATGCCCTCCCATGTTCTATGGGTTGGGTCCGCCACTGTTCAGGCCTCTTATTTACCAAAGAAAGAAGAAAGACGTGGAGACATACACGGAAGCAGTTGACAACAAAAATCATAATATAAAGTAAAAAAAATAAAATAAAATTATCGGGTATGATATAGCTTCACGGCTAAGACTGTAAACGAGTCAAATATTGAAATACTCAGATTCTACTCGTATATTTAACGAACTTGAAATGAAGTTTGTGTTTGTCTCGTTTAACTATCGAATTAAGACCGAATACGAATCGAGTCCGAGTAATTTGAAGTTTTCAAGCGAATACCATCGAACATCAATACAAAAAAAAAGAATTTGATAAAGTCCAAATAATTTATCGAACTTTAAAATGTACTCATATTCTACTTGTTAATATTTTGAATTAAGCTCAAATCGAGCTCGAATAAATCTCGAACCTTTTGATTCTATTTACAGTCTTATTCACGGCAATTAGCTAAAAGCATCATGCCTTTATAATATAGATAAATTATCTTAAATAGGAGTACATCATAATTGTAATGAAGTGTTGTATCTCATTTTTTAAAGGAAAATGATATATGTTTGGAAAAATTATGTTTCACAAAATCTAATATTCGTTGTTAAAGATAAATTCTATACTAAATAAAGTTATAATATCTGAGACGGTTTATACATGTACCTTGTCTCGCATCACATACATTATATATTGATTAAGGCCATTGTCCATATTATCCATTGGTTTTGAGTAACAAAGAACCTGGCTCATGGTTTTATATGCTAGATTGGGTTCAATTCATAAATTATCATGATATCAGAGCAAGTTTATTTTTAGATTACTTAAAAATTCTTCTAGACATTAATTATCATCCACCTGCCGTTTATGTTTATTCATCAAAAAATGAAAGAAATATCATTTAACTACTAATAGCCGGCCACTTATCATTTGTGTTTACTAATTTTCTTCTGGGATTGTTGTTAGTGGTTGAGCCACATATAACCTTGTAGGGTCGAAACGCTTACTTTGGATTGGATGGCCGGAGTACATACTAACTGTTATGGATTTTAGCACAGACTGTTGTTCTCAAGGTTGGCATGTCATGCCAAGGTTGTTTTGGAGCAGTGAAGATGGTTTTAGGCAAATTGGAAGGTTTGTCAACCTTTATTTTCTAAATTTGTCCTATGTGTTTGGATTGCATTTGATTTACTGGATAAGGAGTTTCTCTCATGAAACTTACGGTAGAATCAACTTTGAGTCTAAATTTTATGTCTGCTATCATGGAATGAAATCTCTTTCCCTAAACCTAAATTTGCTAATTAGAAATTGGATTTGACAGTATGGAATTAATATTATAGATCACTGAAACTACACTCAAGCTTGTTCTAACATCCTAGATTTATGGGACATAGTTGCAAGTTACATAAGTAATTTGGTGAATAAACTTGGCAAATCTTATGACTTTCAAGTTTGTTCACCAAATTACTTATGTAATTTTCATCCATGTCCAAAATTATTCACCAAATTACCTATGTAACTTTCAACTATGTCCAAGTTCATTCACCAATCCAAGTTTAATAGTGTGACCCTTATAGGACATATAATTTCTTCTTTTCAATGTCTGAAATCTTATAACTTTTAACGAAAGCATATTTCTTATATCAATGATTAGTCTTTTCCCATTGTAAGTTTAAAAGGATTGCTTGCTGCGATTGGCTTTTAATAATCATGATGGGCGAATCATGATTATTAATAATGATTTTGCAAGTTTGATACTTTTTTATAGGTGTATCTTTATTATGCAAGATAGATTTAGGTTGAAGGCTGCATTATTTACTACAATAATTTGTATTTACCTTATAAAAAAGAGACCATGTAACGAGCTGTTAGGCAATATAATATCAACGTAATCAAGTAGTTTTTCTATTTGCTTATGATTGACTTGTTTCAAACAATATCCAGGTGTCGAATCCTTTGACATTAATATTGACCAGAAAAAAGTGAAGGTGAAAGGCAATGTACGGCCGGATGCAGTTTTTCAGACTCTTGCGAAAACTGGGAAAAAGATGGAGTTCCGGGAAACGGAAGCCCGTCGCTGACGCTTGATTTGTTATCCTTATGATCTATGTCTGCGTATTTTTATGGATTATGCAATCGAGTTTTTTCATCAGTACAGTCTGTTTCACCCATGTAAGTGGAAATGTGTTACACTGATCAATTAAATAAGGACGTGTTTCCTGTGATACCTAGAAGAACTCTCCATGTCTGATGCCATACACGAGTTCCACAAGCAACATTGAATGGAACTTAAACAAATACTGATATAGTTGCATGAAAAGGACAGTCACCTACTTATAGGGGAAAATGATGAAGTCTTCATAACTTGTCATCCAATGGTAAAATGATAAGAGTTATTTTATATTTAATATTTTAATATTTTTTACTCTTGATTTATCATTATTTGCTTAAAAAGCCTAATCAAACATGTAATAATTGTTATATTTTTAGTTTGGATTACTACTCTTTATTTGGGCCATGTTTTGTAAGTTTTTGAACCTATTTTTGAGCAAATCTGGACTTAGAATGGACAAGAAAAGAATCTGAGCTGAAGAAAGACAAAACTGTAAATAAAAGGGCCTAATGGAAAATTTCCAGCAGCTCCCATGGCCGTAGCCATGGCCATGGGCTGCCCGTGCAAGGCGTCCGGTGTGATTTTTCACTTTCCTGATCCGATTCTGAAAGGGGTATCCGATCTGAACCATTCATGCACAAACTTTATATAGATTCGGATTGTAATATTTGGTCCTATAAATAGCATAGATCTCAAATCAATTTATGTATCAATTTTCATAATTCATAGCTAATAGTTTAGTAGTAGTATTGTAGAGACGGTGCTCGGTAGGGAGACTTCAACGTAAGGCGAAAGATTTTTGTACGAGTAACTATGGTTGTATCTATCTTTTCTTTTTCTCTCTTTAATATAATTATGTTCTAAATTTCTTTCTTTTGTGCAGATGAACCCACGATTAATTAGATTACCGTTTTATCATGTTTTTATATAAGTTTATTATGTTGCGAGTTGTGTTTCATGTTCTTAATGCTTTTAGATACCTAACCAATGTTTAGATAAATTTTCTCACATAGTTCAAGTACCGAGACGAGAATACTAGTGAGAGCTCGTGTGAAACATAACTATAAATTAAATTTAGCTAAAGATAGTCTAGATTGTTTGTATAGTTTCGGTAGTAACTATATCTAAACGAGTCGTGATGATTAGTGAATACGAGAATTTTCATAAAACTTAATGTTTTTCATATTATTTAAATTTCGCATGGAGACTGAGGGGTTAATAATTGAAGTAGGGGGCTATAAGTAAAGATAGAGTAGCAACTAATTTAGGAAAATTCCACTATCACAACAGAATAAATTTCATAACTTGCATGATAAAACAATTGATCTGATTATGAATGAGTAGGTGAAGTCAAAATCTTAGCACGCTTTCTTATAATTGATTAAAACTCTAAAATTTATTAGTTAGTTTATTTAGTAATTAATTAGCTTCTTAAAAATCAAAATCGATCAAATTAGATAAGATAAAGAATAGTCAAAGTTGGTAAATAATTGATTTCAATTCTCGTGGGAACAATATTTTTATTATTACAATCTGATTAGTGTACACTTGCACTTCTCACCGATCAAGTTTTTGGCGCCATTGCCGGGGATTGAAAGTTTTCAGTTATTATCAATATTGAAAAATTCTTGTCTTAATCTAATAATTTTTCCTTTTTTTGTTTTAATTATTTGATTGAAATCGTGCAGATCTGATCATTCATGTCTAGATTTGGTGTATGCAAACATGAAGTCAAGAAGAAAATCTAGAGAGATTTGACCCGAATCTCGAAAGAACGCTACATTGGCGAAAAAGGGAACAAAGTCAAGCTCAAAAGAAATCAACATTCAAGCTTTTGATTACACCAGAATAACACGAGGACGCTACAATGGAGGATAAGAACGAGAACATTGTGATTGAAAGAAAGACTTTGGGGGATTTCTTTGCCCCATCCTTACAAGACTATATGTCATGCATGGTTCACCCGGAGATTCAGGCAAACAATTTTGAACTTAAGCCGGGTTTGATACAGATGCTCCAAACCTAGGCACTTTTCCATGGACTACCCAACGAGGACCCAAGTCTCAACCTAAATAATTTTCTAGAGATATGCGACACATTCTTGTTTAAAGACGTATATACTGATGTTATCCATTTAAGGTTATTCCCATTTTCTCTCCGAGACAAAGCAAAGGGTTGGTTAACTTCTTTACCTGCAGGGTCGATCTGAACATAGGACGAGATGGCGCAAAAGTTTCTCATGAGATATTTTCCACCATCCAAATCAGCAAAGATGCGTAACGATATAAATACATTCACACAAATTGCTGGTGAATCATTGTATGAAGCGTGGGAAAGATTCAAGGAACTACTGAGGATATGCCCACACCATGGCCTATCACTTTAGATGCAAGTGCATATATTTTATAATGGAATCGACTCATGTTTCAGGAGCACAATTGATGCCGCGGCAAGAGGAAGCATCAATAATAAATCACCCAAGGAAGCTTTCTAGTTGGTGGAAAAAATGGCATCAAATAACATTTGCTGGCCATATGAGATATATCAACCAAAGAGGACAAACGGAGTTCATGAGATAGAAGAGATATCTGAACTAAAAACTCAAGTAACAAAGCTTACACAGATGATCGACTTTCAAATGGGAAATGTATCAAAGGTCCAAAGTGTTGCCTATGATTTCTGCCAAGGAAACCATGATAGTTTGGACTATCAAGCTGGAAATACTTTTGCCCCTTCTAATTCGGATGCCAACTACGCGTATAACTATGGGCGGACTCAAAATTATTCAAATACCAATAACCCCTATTCAAATACCTATAATCCAAGATGGCGAAACCACCCTAATCCACAATGGGGAAATCAAAACCAACAAGTTCAAAAGGCACCACAGTTGGAGAGACCACCTGCACTTCTAGAAGACATGATGAGGCAACTAACCCAAATAATGCAGACGATGGAGGAAAATATGGGGCAACTAATTTAGACAATGCAGATGATGGAGGCAAATGTGGGGTAACTAAACTAAACGATGCAGGAGAATATAAAGAGCACCAATGCAAGATTCAACCATTAGGAAGCTTCCTTTCGAAAGCTGGAAAAACAAGTTAGCCAGCTTGCACAACAAATGTCTGAACGACAATATGGATCTCTTCCAAGCAACACTGAGAAGAATCCTATGGAGAGTGCAAGGACGATTGAGCTGAGAAGTGGCAAAACACTACAAGCATTGAGAGCCAAGAGCCATGAACAAGGGACAAGTAAAAACCGCAGGAAGGTTTCTGTAGATATAAACGACAAAGAGGAGGAGGAAATTTAAAAAAATATAGCAACTTCCTCTAAAGATGGAGAAACAGTAGAGCCTACTCCAAATCCATATAGTCCACCCATTCCATATCCCGAGAGACTTGTAAAGAAGAAGAAGACAGATATGCAACAATTTTCCAAATTTGTGGAGATGCTAAAGAAATTGCAAATTAATCTTCCGTTCGTCGATATATTAACTCAAATGCCAAACTCTGCAAAATTTCTATAGGATATTTTGGCTAACAAACAAACGTTGGAAGATGGAGAGATGGTGAAACTAAATGAGGAATGTTCAGCACTGCTCCAAAATAAATTGCCTCTTAAACTCAAAGACCCTGGAAGTTTCACCATTTCGTGTCAGCTTGGGGACGTCCACTTCGATAAGACATTATGCGACCTTGGAGCAAGCATAAATTTAATACCTATAGTATTCGAGAAGTTAGGAGTCAGCCAGGTCAAGAATACGACGGTATCCCTCCAACTCGCAGATAGATCTATCAAATGGCCTAAGGGTATTGTGGAGAATGTTTTAGTAAAAGTAGACAAGTTCGTCTTCCCCGTCGACTTTATTGTTCTTGAAATGAAGAAGATATAGAGGTGCCAATTATTTTAGGGAGACCTTTCTTAGCTACATCAAAGGTTCTCATTCATGTTAGTGAATAAACATTGGTACTATGATTGGGGGAAGAAAAAGTAATTTTTAATATCTTAAATGCTATGAAATACCCCAGTGAACTGCGAGAATGTCGGAGAATTGATACATTAGACAGACAGATGAAGACAATTTTCTCCAAGGATCCATTGTTGACGTGCATACAGTTAGAAAATTTTTTGATATAAAAAGTGTGGAGGATGACATGCAACATTTGGATGCATTGAAGTCTTGGCCAATATCACTGGAGCCTTGGCCACCTCCATCTTCATAATCAGGTGTGTTTGTTCACTTCTTCCCATTATGTGCTATATTTGCTATACATTTGGGACAATGTATAATTTAAGCTTGGGGGAGAGGAAGATTTGCATGTTGTTGTTTCTTATTTACTATTATTAGATTGCTAGAATTTTTTTGTTTTAAGGTTTTATTATTATTTATTTCTTTTATTACCTGTTTTTATTTAGACTTAATATATATATATATATATATATATATATATATATATAATTAAAAAATAAATAAATAAAATGAAGTAAATTATTTGGTTTTGAAAATTATTTAGAACTAGTGGTTTGTTTTTGATAAATTGATGTTTAAGATTGTATATGTCAGATTTTGCATATTTAAATTACTGTGTATCCATAATAGGCCTAGAAACTTTAAAAAATCTCTTGCTTTCCTACTAATATGATATAAGTTGTTTCAAATCACTACACGTTAACTCTTAGATATTAAAATATGTTAAAAAGATTGTTAAATGATGATAAAGTACTTAGATTTCCATGTTGAATCTTGAATATTTTTGGTTACTGGAGAAACACTTGACCTCGAAATTTTTTTTTTAATATTCCATAAACACCAAAATTCAGGGAATATAAAAGAGTTGGAAAGAAACAAGAGCAAAATGTTCATCAACTCTATAGGCAAAGCCTATAAAAATTGTGAGAAAAAATCAAGTCCTCCTTTGAGATCTTGGTATTCGAGGGAACAACTCATGCCGATGAGCAAGAGAAACCGTCCATTGGTCGGAAGTCTATGGTATAAAACTTAAAGGTAAAAGTCAAACTTAAATACTTTAAATATCTATGAGTTAATACTTTTTGTACATGAGCACGCGAACACTTGTAAAATAACTTGTAGGGAGTAGGAGAATTTTAAGAGATTTGAGACTTGTTATAGATATTTATGGTTTAAATTATGTGGAGTTTTGCATATACATGATTTGGTGTTGATTTATAACTTATGAATTGCTAACTTTCAATTATTTTTTTCACCAAATTTATTAATTCGGATGATTTGAGAATTATAAGTCAAGAGGTTGAATTTTCCTTAGATATGTTTATTAATTAATTTGCCTGGGGACAAGCAAGAGTTTAAACTTGAGAGAATTTGATAAGAGCTATTTTGTACTTAATATTTTAATATTTTTTGCTCTTGATTTATCATTATTTACTTAAAAAGTCCAATCAAACATGCAATAATTATTATATTTTTACTCTTCGTTTGGGCCTTGTTTTATAGGTTTTTGGGCCTATTTTCGTGCAAATCTGGGCTTAGAATGGACAAGGAATGAATCCAAATCGAAGAAAGGCAAAACTGTAATTAAAAGGAGCAAAAAGACAAATTTCTAGCAACTCCCACGGCCGTGGCCATGGCCACGGGCTGTCCATGGGAGATGTCCGACGTGATTTTTCACTTTTCTACTCCGATTTTGAAAGGGGGATCCGATCCGGACCGTTCATGCACGAATTTTAGATAGATTCAGATTGTATATTTTATCCTATAAATAGCTTAGACCTCAAATCAAATTATGTATCAAATTTCATAGTTCATAGCTAGTAGTTTAGTACTAATATTTGTAGACAAGTGATCGGTGAAGGTTTTTCCGATAAAACGAAGGCTTTTTCACTCGAGTAACTTTATGGGTTCTATTGTTCTAAACTCTTTTATTTTCTTATTTAATATGATTATGTTCTAATTTTTTTGTGCTAAGATTAGATGGATCCTACCCATGATTAATTAGATCTACCATTTTATCATACTTTTTTATGTGAAGTTATTATGTTGCGAGTTATGTTTCATGTTATTAATGCTTCTAGATATCTGACCAATATTTAGATGAATTTTGTCACATAGTTCAAGTACCGAGAGGAGAAAACTAGTGAGAACTTGTGTGAAACATAACTATAAATTAAATTTAGCTAGAGATAGTCTAAGTTGTTTGTGTAGTTTCGGTAGTAACTATATCTAAACGAGTCGTGATGGTTAGTGAATTCAAGAATTTCCATAAAACTTAATGCTCTTCATATTATTTAAATTTCGCATGAAGATTATGAGGTTAATAATTGAAGTATGGATGCTATAACTAGAGATAGAATAACAACTAATTTAGGAAAATTTCATTATCACAACAGAATAAAATCCATAACTTACATGATAAACCAATTGATCTGATTATGAATGGGTATGTGAATTCAAAATCTTAGCATGCTTTCTTATTATTGGTTAAAATCCTAAAATTTATTAGTTTAGTTTATTTAGTAATTAATTAGTTCTCTTAATTTAAAAAACTAAAACTTTTATTGCTCAAATTAGATAAGTTTAAGAATAGTCAAAGTTAGTAAATAATTGATTTCAATTCTCGTGGAAACGATATTTTTATTACTACAATCTGATTAGTGTACATTTGTACTTCTCACCGATCATTTATATATTTATTCCACCTCACTTGTACATCTGAACAACCACGTCACCTTTATTTAGTCATGATTAACGATTTCGTTAATTTAGGTTTACTTTTAAAAGAAATGTATACAATTTTATGGGGTGTGTGTGTGTGTGTGTATATTTATATAATTGGTTAAAATAAGAAAAGAGAAAAGTTTATTAATTATTTTGGTGATTAAGTCATTTAATATAGATATATTTTAATTTAATATATATTTTTTGTACATCAATTGTGTCAACTAAACATACATTTATCTTTCTTTCAAAAAGTAAACAAAATAAATATGAGGATATTTTATCTTTGAAAAAGTGTGTTACTAAACAAGCTCTTAATAGTTTTATATTTCCAATTATGTTATCTAATTTAAACAGGGTAAACATGTGAGTTAGGCCCATTTACCTAAACGGGTCGAACTTAGAATATATTGGACTAAAATTGTCTTATTTTTTTGGTCCAGAAATGAAAGTTGAGGCCCAGCCTTGTGCCTATTGGATAGGCAGCAAGCTTTGCTTCTTTTTTTTTTTCTTTTTAAAGATATGTTGGGGAAAAAAAACAAACATGAAAAATTGAATAAAAAGATTCAACTAAACTTAAATTAACATTGTATTACATTAAGAATTTATATGTTCAAATGGATTAATATAATTGATATGAGCTTCAATTTAGATGGTGTATGTGATACTTTTAATTTTAATTTAACAATATATAGATCATATATAAAAAAAAAAAAAAATTAATTGAAGTTTAAACCATTTGTATTCCAACATAGAAATTTAATACTATTATAATATGATTCAATAATAAATTATTATTTTTAAGTGGAATATTTGTTGTTTCACCAAAAACACGATAATACGATACATATAAAACAACGATTTCAAACTGACAAAACTCCAACTCAGGCCCAATATGAAACACAAACATTTCGAACATAAAAAACCAAATATCACTTCCTATTTTCTTACTCCTCTACCTGATATATTGAGAAACCCTAGTGAAAATATCTCTATAGTCACCGACGTCTATTGAGCCCAGTGAAAGAAATTCGATGTCTTTTAAATAAAATTTTAATTTTAAATTTTGTGAATAGAGAAAGCAGTGTTGAAAAAACTTCTCATACTATAAACTTGACAGAAGTTCAATTTCGTTTGGAATGAAACGATTTATGTAATAAATGAAATGAAATGAAATGAAATCTCCATAGCCCATTTTTTAGACAGTATAATGCTGCACATGAACACGTCAAGCGAACGCACACCTAAATCTGTCAAATTTATCTCTGAAGATGAACTGCATGATTTAACAATATGAGTGATGAAAATGCGTTATATCAAAAATTGATTAAGTTAGATAATAATATTTTCAAAATCAATTGTAAAATATATATATATATATATGATAATTAAAAGTAAGTGGAGGGTCGTAGGTCGGATTCATTTTGGGTGGGCCAAAAAGTACTAATTTTTTATACTCAAAATGTAGGCCCAAAGTTTACCTATTTAGCAAACATGTTGGGCGGATTGTGGACTTGAACTGACTTTTATTTGATGTAATTTATACTATTCTAAAAATATTTTTTCCGCCTAAAACAAAATCAAAACAAATAAAGTAAATTAAAAGAAATTATTTTTGAAGATAGAAAAAAATTATTAAAGAACAATTTTTTTAATATCTTTAAATTTTTTAATAATACATAATATATGTTTATTAATACATGTGTCGAATTTATTTATTTTAAAATAATAAAAAAAATTGAATTTATTGTTTTAAAAAAAAAAAATTTTTAAAAATTGCACGGTCTTTAATGCTTGTCTAAATAAAAATCACATAAAGTAAATTGTCTAAAAATATGCGAAGTATGAAGTGGCATCACACAATGACGCTATTGCCCTTCTACTTTGACCTTTCACTTCCGAACTGTTCTGAAGAAACTGACGCCGCTTTTGCCACTCCCTCTACTTTTAGTCAACTCATTCGAAAAAGACACTGCTGTATAAACCAAATAAATGAGCCACACACACATCAAGGTCATTTTCGTCCATTCCTCGAAAACTAAGTATCCAAAAGTATCCGCGCCTTTATTTCTCTCTCTGGAGACCTTTATTCCACTCGCTCTTTGGGCCCATCTAACTTGTCCATTTAATCTCAGTCGCACAAATCTCCATCCAACGGCTCTTGTTAATCGTGGTGTCTTTTCCTTCTCTCTCCACGGGGTCTGTTTTATTACACATCATCATAAACCCTAGTCTGCCTCCTCGTCCTTCGCCGCAGCTTTTTCTCCCTCTCAAAACTCCGATCTTCACCAGAAAAATCAAAAAAACGTGTCAATAGCTGAGAGAAGACGACGGTGATGAGATCGTAATGGCTCCCGTTTGATTCTTTCAATGGTACATGTTTGATCCAGTCTATCGCGATAGCAGGATCAGTTAACGGTAGTTTTATTTGAGAAAAGATGATCTTATTTGTGTATATATCTTTCAGGGTAATGAAGATTAATTCTTTGAATTACTAGTAGTATTTAGGAGGATGATTCTTTCTGCTTTTGCTCTGTTTTTGTATAAAAGAGAAAGATGGGTTTTTGATGGATGCTTAATGTTTTTTTAATTTGTTTTTCTTTATTATTTTAAAGATTTTATGGTGTTGAATGCCGTCAAACTAAGAGACTGAACTGTCCGTGTTGGACTGAGTGGACGAAGCTATTGATGGAATGATGGTGATTTATCTAGTTTGATTGTCGCTTAGTCAGGTGTCTAGGTATGGAAGACTAGAATTTGAGGAAAAAATAGAGAATTTTACTATGACAGAGGAAAATAAAGATTGCATAGCTGAGTTCAAAACCAAGTTAGAATCCAATTGAGGTCAGGACTGAGTTGGTGACAGTGAGTTGGAGTGGGGAGGAGTGGAAATTGAAAGGGGAAAATTGATCGGGTTGACATTTTCTGATAGGTTTTCCCTCAACAAAACAAGGAGCAAATGCCTGCCGTGGGAATGAGGAGAACTACAAGGGTTTTCGGGGCAAGGGTTTTGCGGTCTGGAAGGCGGTTGTTGATGATTGAACCAGCTGAGGTGGGGAAGCCAAAGCACCATAGCAGAGCTGTAATTAATTTGGAGGAAGAATGGACTGACCTTGTTAATAGTTCTGAGGATGAGGCCGCAACCATCAAGGAAAATGCAAGGAATGAAGACACTGCCGTCAATAAAGAAATGACGAATATGGACATTGATGTTAATAAAGAAGAACAATCTGAAACGAAAACGGATAAACTGTGGGGAGCTGTCTATCAGAGGAAAAGGAAGAGATTGAATACGAAAGCCGGTGTAGGTTCTTTAAGACTTACGGGCCGCATGTATAAAAAACTGTTCAGATCGCAAAGAATTAAAGAAAGTCAAGATTCAGTTACATGCCAAGGGCTTGCAATTGTTGTTGAACCTTCTTTTGGTAGTATCAGTTTTGGGGTTTTTTCTTGTTTTCTAGATTCTATTTTTAGGTACATGAGGAAAGCCACCCTTAGGTTGCAGCAGCTTTCTGCGTTTCTGTTTTCAGATCCCATTGCTTATGTTTATAGCTTGGACGGCATTCATTTTCTGCAGGTACTTTACTCATAAACATCTTATAATTTTTAAACTGTAAGGTTTTCTGATTATGTAATCTTATATTATTTCGTTACTACTTCAAGACTAGCTTTCCTTAGCTGAAGCAAAGTAAATTTATTCTGAAATTGTAATCAATTATTTTTTCCGTTATTATGCTTTCAGGATTGTTCTTCCATTTCCAGCTCTGTTGTCTGCAAGATTTTGGAATCCAAGTGTTCTCTGCCGATGTTCGAATTGCATTTTTCTGCAGTTCCGTGGGTCTTCATGCATATTCATTCAAATTTATTTCTTAGATCTGCTACCCTATCCTATGCTCTTGTATTATATTTGAATGGCATGGAGGTGGAGGTTGGTAGGATGACCGATGAAAAAGAGTTGCCCCCATGTGAGGAAGATAAGATTCTAAGCAAAACTGAAGTTTTAGTTGATATCATTAATTCCCGGAATAGTATGGAATTAGAGTTAATGAATGCTGTTAGTTCTCGTAGTTTCCAAAAACAGAGGAGTTCTCGTATTTCAAGGAGACGTAGAAATCTTTTGCCACTTATTGTGCCAAAAACTAATGACATAACATTATCTCCTGCAACATCCAGTAAAAAACTTATTAGCCCTGTTTCGGAGAATTCTGTTTCAAAAGGTAAAGAATTTAAGTCTACAATGGTACGATTGACGGAGGATACAGATACTTCCAGCTGTTCTGCAAGTATATTGGTTATTGGATTGGATAAATGTTATAGGGAAGAAGGAGCAACCATTACTTTGGAAAGTTCCGGAAACCAGTGGTTTCTTGCTGTTAATAGAGACAGTAAAAGGAGATATAATCTTATGGTCCAACAAGTAATGAGACCATGTTCTTGTAATCGGATCACTAATGCCATAATATGGACTGATGATGATGGTTGGAAGCTTGAGTTTCCTAATCGGATAGACTGGTTAATTTTCAAGAAGCTTTACAAGGAATGTTCTGATCACAATTTGCTGGCCCCCACAGTAAGCGTTATTCCTGTGCCCGAGGTGGTTCAAGTATCAAGCTATGGCGAGAGAGATGGCGTTCTCTTTAGGAGACCTAAGGCATACATCTCTTGGAAAGACAATGAGCTGACTCGAGCGTTTGCAAAGGGGACTGCAAACTATGAGTTGGATTCTGATGGTGAAGCTTGGCTGGACAAATTCAATAATGAGAATTTTTCGGATAATGAAGTTGATAAGCGTCTTTCTGCTGATGTGTTTGAGATTATAATTAATTCTTTTGAAAAGGGTTTGTTTTGTGAGGAAGATAAGTATTCTGATGTCGGAGCTGCTGTTGGCCTCTGTATTAATCTGGAGAGGAGGGAGGTTCTAGAAGCTGTGCATACTTATTTGATGAATAAACGTAAACAGAAAAAAAGGGCCCTGTCCAGGCTTATCGAGGTAATGTCAGTATTTTGCTTCATAATATCACTATTTTATTGGCAAAATATCTTCTCTCTCTCTCTCTCTCTCTCTCTCTCTTGTGTGTGTGTGTGTGTGTGTCACTATTTTATTGGCAAAATATCCTCTCTCTCTCTCTCTTGTGTGTTTTGTGTGTGTGTGTGTGTGTGTGTAAAGTTTTGTGAAATATCTTTAGATTTTA
>JAUMHB010014110.1:5535-27238 GCA_032359685.1 Pittosporum tobira
ATATTATCTTGACTCATTTTTTTGTGGACATGGGTAGTATTTGATCGAATTAAGTGCAGAATTATAAATTGCCAAACTCTAATTAAATGGGTTATATAAGAAATTACCGTAATTAGGACGCATGAAGAGAAAAAGCTGAAATCCTGAATCGCCATGTCTTCCCACAGCTTTCTTGAACTTCCATATATGCATGGTTGATTCACACAAGCACGCACACACACACACACACAGGGAGAAGTCTGTGTATGTCAAACAGAAAAAATACAAATTAAGAAGTTCAAGAAAGCTGTGGAAAAGTATGACAGGACTTGCACATTTTAATCATCTTCCCATTTCTTTTCAGATCTCAGCAAAGTAAAATTGGGAAATTAATTAAAGATTTTGTTGATGTAAAAAAGAGGAGAGAGAAGAAAAATTTAGAAAGAGAAAGTAAAGAAGATATGGAATGGAGGGGAGGGGAGGGGAGGGGTGGGGAGGGGAGTGAATTGAAGAGGAGCATGCCCATACAAATTGTTATAGATGGACCACACTGCAACTTCTACTAATGGATTATGTAATCTGTGTACCGGTTTTATAGATGAGGGGAAGGGAAGCAGGGTTCACTTCACTCACATGGCGCATTTTATCCGCATAATGCCTGCTTTGGTTGTGATGCGCACTGCGCAGTGGGCCGGGCATAGAGGAATTCAAATCATGTCTCCCTCTCTAGGCTATTATTTTCTCAATTTAATCAATCGATTATTTATATTTTTTATTTGTTAATAATAAACAATTAATTTTTTAAACAAAGTTTAATTAACTATTGGATTAAGATGGTATAAAAAAAATGAATTAAAAAACGGAACAGAGATTCGGTAAAGAGCCACTCACGTACAGTATCGCTTAGATCGGAGAGGTCAAAATTATTACCCAATTTACAGAAACAAATTCGCAGTTTATATATATAAGGAAAAAGTAATTAAATGTTTGAGAATAAATTTATAATTTTCTAAATGAATCAAATAAAAAAATTTATATAAAAAAAAAAAAAAAAAGAGTGTAAAATGGAGAACGATAAAGACCATCCCATCCCCATTGGCACATGGAAAATCTTGTTGCAACTTTTACGGGAATAAAAGGTATGGGCCTTATTATGGTCCCTTAGTCCTTTTGAGTTTTCTATTTCAATCAAAATTTAAAACAAATGAACCTGAGTTTGTTAATATACAATTTTTTAATAATTCAACATATTTAATTGTATCCTCCAACAAATATTGTAATATCAATCATTGGTCTACCGGAATGAAAATAGAGAAAGTGATAGAATGGGATTGGCCCTTAGGTGATGGTAAGCTTAGCTGCCCCAACTACTTCATGGAATATGAGAGGTAGGATAACATGACATGGTAACATGTGCATATTCATATATCAACGGATGGGGTTGCTTTATACTCCGTATTCAAATAACTAATACTTCCTCATAAAAGAGAAAAAATTATTTTTGAATTTTAAAGATCAATTCATAAAATTTTATAATTTGAAATTACTTAAATTATTGAAAAAACACATATATTAATAAATAAAATTATATAAGCTAGTTATAGTATTCAAACTTGTAGTGATTAAAATAGGACGAATTCATCACGAATTTGAAATCTAGAATTTTAAAATTTGACTTTTGGGTTTCGAAAACATCCTCTTTTTTTTTCTTTCTCTAAAACGGGAAGAAAATTTTAAATTTTTTTGGGGTTGTAGATCACGAATTTTAAGATTTATATATTCCATCTGTCCCACAATATAAGAAAAATATTTTAATGGTTATATTTCACAAATTTTAAGATTCATAAAAATTTTATTAAAATGTTATAGTTTTATAATATTTAAAATATAGTTAGCACTATGTCATAAATATATTAGAGAAAAATAAACAATGATAATAATATATTCTTTATACATGTTAAACTCTACGATACAATCTACACTACTACTATTAAATTATATTGTTTATATTGTAGAACTGATCGAATATTTCTCTTTATGAGTTTAGTAATGGTCACTGGGAGGTTTAATTTGCATGCTCCGTATGTGGTGAGCTGCGAAGCCACATGACTTTAGACCAGCCAATGACCTGCTGGCTTCGTACTTCAACTGCTGTATCTCTCTGTATGTTTATGAATATAATTTGTGTGTGTGTGTGTGTGTATATATATATATATATATATGAATAAAATAAAACAAATAACTAAAAATGAGAAAATGAAGAGCTGTAAAAGTGAGGTCCACCTCATCACACCATCTGTCGATTTGATCACTTTCTTGTACAGTATATTTTTCCAGTTCCTTTTTTTTTTTTTTTTTTTTCAGTTTGTGCTCGGCGCAAGTGGGATGCATGGGATTTCATGGAGTTATATATTTCGTCGAGTATTTATTTAAATGAGAACAAATTTCAAACTTAATTTCTTGTTGGTGAAATATTTTCACCGTATATGGTGTACGGCTGCGAAATCACACATTTTACCCGAAGCCAAATTTAAGCAATATCAAGTTTTATTTTAATTAATAAATAAATTTTAAATTATTTTGAAATAAGTTGTACTAGAGTTGTGGAGATCAGACTCATGCAATGGGGTCGAAATAGGCACGGTATTAAAAATTTCTGTTTATTTTCAATTAATCTTTAAATTAATTCTAAAAGGTCCTTAATGTTTAGGTGAATTAAAAATATAAAACCGATTAATCACTATTTATGTCTAATTACTATTTGATTATGACTATTTGGACTCTAAGCTCTATTTCTACCATTTAATTCTGTTTACCGATTTTTAAAATAACGGAAAAAAGCAAAGCAGTAGGCCCAAAATGAATAAATTGCAAACAGCGAAGCACTAACAAGAAAGAGTCCTTGGTTAGCGAAGAATGGAGGAAAACCGCTACGTGTTAATGTACGAGGTCACTGTCGTGGGCTCATGGCCCACCAAACATCCTGTTCACGCCAGCCTATTTCCTTTTCAACAATAGAACACTCCTCAGTGCATTGGGTCTGCATTCTGAAAAATCAACACTATCACTATCAGAAAACAAACTTAAAAATTTAAACACACTTAAAATTATATTTAAAGAGTTGATATTTACACTTTAAAATTCTTTATTTACACTCTTCATACTCCATTTTTGTTGTTCATGAAGTAATTGAAAAGAAAATATATATATATATATATATATATCACTTCTCATCGTAAAATTTATTATGTGGAAAAGCATATAGCCTATGCAGTGTACGTAAAATGTTATCTCAAATTCACCGTCGGAGTAGAATTTTTGTAGAATAGAAAACGTTTTGATGTTTTTATTTATGAGAAAATGACAAGTGAATGGGTAAAAGCAATGGCATCTTATGAAGATGTATGATGGGCTTTCTTTCGGGCCCATTTACTGTATTGCGGTACTGACTTATTGGTACTACACGTTTTTCTAAAGGCTAATTGTTCTGCGCTACAGCACAACGTACCTTTAAAATAGTAATCGGTGGCTTTCAACAGTAGATACAGTTACTAAGATCGGTCCCCATGGCCCCGTAAATTGGGTCCTAAACGACACTAGCTTCTTTGTTCTCTAGCCCATATATTTTTAAGCCCACGGTTAGCTTTCAATAGATTTGGCCTGAAGTTTGCGTGTATTGTCGTGACGGCACATAATAATTCTTTTAAAATCATCAAAAAATAATAATTGATTTTAAAAATATAATCGTGTATTTATTCACAAAAAAATGTCATATTTTAATTAACAAATTATAAAACGACATAATATAATTGAGTTTATCATGACACTTCCGTTATCATCTCAGCGCTATTAGACTCATCATTCATCAAATTTTTGAACGTTATGGAAGAAAAATATATCTTTAGTATTTACAAAAATTTTGAGAGCGGTAACCTCTTTGAGCACATTAATTTAACATAATTACTGACAGCATTACCTTTTTTCCTACTAAAATTTAAAGGGGATTACCGAAGCAGAACTCCCATGTTTGAAAATCTGATGAAGAAAAGGTCACCTAATATTTTTGATATGGTTTTTTTCAAAAAATAGTACTTTCAGAAATGGTGATAGTAGAAATGTATCAGCCCAACCTTGTTCAAATACAGATTACAAAGAAGCCTAATGGGCCGGGTTTGTATTTTAGTTAGAGCCTGAGCGTAAAAGGCCGCCCATCTTTAGGCTCGATTTGGGTAAATTTTCGTCCAACCTTGATTTAAAATATTAATAAATAAAATATGAGTTTATTTTAAATTTTAACTAAATTATTTGAATTTTATTAAATTATTTTTTTATTGATATTCGATTTAATTGCTTCAAAAAATTTAAACTAATCAGACCATATTCGTATTCGTGCTAAACTCGATAAATAAATAGAATTTACACAAACTTTATCTCAAATTTAATAAAAGAAATAAATTAAATATAAATAAATTAATATTTAATTCGGTCCGTTCACAAAACTGACTTCCTGAAGACGAACAGAATTTAGTTGAGTCCCAAAATATTGAACTAAAGCAAGCAAAGTATCTGATACTTTTTTTCTTTTCTTCTTTTTGGTTAAGTACAGCTATTAAGCTTATCTGGAATCGTCAGCTTTAAAATAATTTAAAAAGATAGTGACAGTGTACGGGGATTGACATTTCCCTAAGCCGTACTCGTGTTGCAAAATTAGAAGTATTTTAGATAAATAATTATTTTATAAATGTATATTTGTTTATAATTTTATATAACAAATTAAAAATAAACATAAATTTTTTTATTTATATTTATAATAAATTAATAAATTAAAATATCATAAATTTTTATTATACTGTACTATCTTATAGATCTATCTTCAATTGTACTCCGTATAATAGATCAAAAATCAAGGCAACAATATGAAGGACGTTGTACTAGTACATTGTAATTAATACTCTCTCTGTCCCAAGCAAATCGTAATAATTTAATTTTGTATAAAATTTAAAAAATATGTTTGATATTATAATTTTAAATAAAATAATAGTGATTGATATTATTATTCAAATAAAAAAGCAGTGAAGTAGTAGTTAAAGTGGTAGGATATAGTATTGATATAATAATTTAAAATATGATAATAGTGATTGAAGTGGTATGTCATATTTGATAACGTAAAGGTAATTTAGACAATTAACATTATTAAACTTTTCAAATTGGGTATATTACAATAATGTGGGACGTCCAAAAAAAATAAGTATTGCAATATAAATAGAACGGATGAAGTAATACAAATAGAACAAAACAGTTTAGGATTAATTTGGCATCGTTCAATTACAAGCTCAATTCAAACTTAATTCAAAATATTAAGAAGTAGAATATTAACATATTTTAAAATTCGATTAATTACTCATATCTTATCAAATTATTTTTTTGTATTGTTGTTCGATGGTATTTACTCGAAAACTTTAAGCTATTCAGGTTCGATTCGTATTTGGTCTTAATTCGATAGCTAAATAAGACATACACAGACTTTATTTCAACTTTGTTAAATTATACGAGTAAAATCTGAGCACGTCAATACTCAACTCAATTCGACTCGTTTACACTCCTAGTTATAATATTGTAATATTTACAAAAATTAATGTTGCATATGGTTCTCATTATTTGCAAAAAATAAAAATAAAAATAAATAAAATTTTACATTAAAATTGAGTAATATTTAGAATAAAATGGTTAGCTAGTACTATAATTTAAGTTTAAAGTGAAGTTAGGAATGAAATTGATGAAACTCAACTTATTCAAGATGAATAAATATTTATTTCCCATTCTCGTATCATTTTCATTTTTAATTAAAACTTAAAAGTTTAAGACTAATAATATATTTTCATCCCATCAAATAATTTTTTTCAATATAAATTTTCTTTTATTATTTTTTCTTAATGAATGAAAATCAAATGTAATATATTTGTGCTAGAAGCTAACAATAAGAAAGCTTAACAAGTTAGAAATATAGAATAGGGGTGTAAATAGTTGAATCGAGTTGAGTATTGACTTGTTTAAATTTTACAAATATAATTTGTCGAATAGAGTACGAATATAAATTAAACTCGAATAATTCCAAATTCTCAAGTAAAATATATCGAATATAAAAAAATAATTAATCTAAATAATTAATCTAACTTGAAAATATATTTATATTTTATTAGTTAATATTTCATAAAGGGTTTTTAACCAAAATGTTTGATTTTGTTTAGGGCCTTAATGCAGAAGTCGATGTTCCAAGTTCAGAAGGCATGTGCACTGTCTCATGTACTTGGAGTACTTATGTTTGGATTTTAGTAAAATGTTTTTACATGTTGGTTTATTTATAAATAAAATAGATAATATCCCTTGAAATAAGACTAGTGGGGCTCCTTTATCCTTCTAAAACAGTCAAGTAGATTTGACTTCTCTCCAATATGTTTTTCACATAATTTTATTTAATATATTAATTTTTTAATTTAATAATTATTATTCATAATAATATAAATATGTTTATAGATAATAATTTTTAATTTTTAAATTGCCAATTAACTAAGCATCTCCAATTTTCAAACTGATAAAGTAATAATTCACCCAAGCACTTTTTAATGGATATATCACAGACATGCAATTAGCAAGCATGCATTTACAGATTTACTAATTATACAAACCTCCAATTTTCCCTAGCTTATAAAGTACAACGTGGAGAAGGATGATTGAAGAATGTGGAAAAGAATCCTTCATTCTCTTTATGCAAGACAGCAATGAGTATTACAAGTGGAATGCTGCTGGAAATGGAAATACTTTCCACGTCAAGCAAATTCAACTGAAAAAAAAAAATAAATTATTTATTTACTAATTTCTTTTGCTCTAAGATTAGATAAATTTTTAAAAATTAATAATTCTTAAAAATATTTTTTATTTATTATATTATTTCTAAAAATAAAAAAGATAATAATCTGAGTGTGTAATTTTGTGAGTGAGGAACAAGAAATAAAAAAATGAAATTTGTGAGAAACCTTTAAGAGAGAGAGAGAGAGATTTGATGATTTAATTGTGTTATTCTTGTGAATGATGTAAGAAAGAGAAATATGAGACTTAGGAAGAAGTAAGAAAGAAAGTAGTTAGAAATGATAGAATAAAATTAAAAAAAAAATTAAGATTTTTTTATTGTATTAAAGTAAAAATGTATTTATAATTCTAAAAAAACCAAAAAGAATGATTATAGTTGATTTTGTAATAGAGGGTGTACTCTCTCCATCTAGTTTTTTTTTTATGTCCCAAAAAAATGACCAAAATGTAAAATTGATGAAATTATATAATGTATACGAGTATATGTTTTAAAAAGAAGATACTTATAAGAATTTTTGGTACAATTTATTTTAAAACATATTATAGTTTATCTGATAACTAAAATAAAATGTAAAATGTAAAACAAAAAACACCGATTGATGAGCTTTTTTAAATAAGTTAAAAATATTTATATACTCTACTTATAACTTTTTTTAAATTAACTAAAATAACCATTTTAAAAATAATTTATTTTTAAAAATAAACTATAATAAGCTATTCTAAACAGAGGCTTTCATCCATGTCATAAGTGGAGATATCGATGGAAGGGAAGATAGAATAATGTTAAATACTGAGGTTATAAATAAAATCAAATGGTTTGGACTCGATTTGAGAATGTTTAGTTAAAATTTCAATTTAAGTTCAATTTAAAGTATTAATGAGTAAGATATGAACATATTTTAAAGCTCGATTAATTATTCGAACTTTATTAGATTACTTTTTTTCTGTTGATACTCTATAAACTCGCTTGAAAACTTTAAATTATTTGGACTCGATTCGTATTTGTGTTTGACTCAATAATTAAACTAGTCATATATAATATTTATTTCAAACTCAATAAATTATACGAGTAGAATACAACCAAGTCATATTTAAATTGATTCAACTTGTTTTCACTCTTATTAAATACTTTATGATTTTTTATTTTATTTTATTTTTTTTATGAATAACTTTGGGAAAGAAAAATATCCATAGGAACTATGAGACAAACATACCAGCCATTTTTTAATACAAATAAAAGCATTTTGATGCTGATTTGTTATTTTAAAGCTTCCACAAGTACAAATATCATATCCGACAATAATGGGCACCAGCACAATTGTAAATGTAAAATTGTCGTAATCTCATATGCTTCTAGTTGAGACGACCGTAAAATTATAGGCGGTAAAATTATTTATTATTTTATTTTAAATTTAATAATTTTAAATAATTTAAATAATTTTATTTAAATTTAAATTCACAAATGGTTAAATGTCAAATTTTAAATAACAAGTAGTTAAACAAAAATCGGTATAAACCACATGTGGTGGTTAAGTGAAATTTATCATATATTAATATATATTTAAAAAAAATAATTTTATTATTTTCACAAATAGATGGGACATTTTCGATCCTCTCATACGAGGAGAATTTGTAAAAATATCAAAAATATTTGGTTATATTAGGTTGACTTTGGATCTTAGTTTACTAAATCATTAAAACTAAATATTGAGAATATTCCCCATTCCAGAAAAGGGTTGGTAAATGACAATTGTCATTAACGCCAATTTATCTACACCCACTACTTGCCAGATCTGATCTAGTGGAGAAAGAAATTAAAAGTAAATAAATAAATAAAAAGGTCATTGAATTTTATAAAAATTCACGCGTTTTGTGGGGATCAAAATGGTCACCAAACAACGCGTAACGGTAACCTCTTCTATCTTCCACCATCTCTTTCTTTGTCGCTCTCACTATTCTCTTCAATTTCTTCTTCTTCTCCTTCTTCTCTCGGTTACATTGAACTACTACAAAAGAAGAAGAAGAAGAAGAAGAAATGTTAATCCCCTATGTATTACTTGCACTTCTCTTCATTCTTGGCCTCATTTCTACCAAAATATTCAGCTTCCCCAGTAATAAGTTAGCAGCTTGGTTTGATTCTCTCTTTCTGCAAGATTCATCTTCAAAAATGGTACAAAATCCTTCAGAAACGGGCCCCTCCAGCACATCTACAGCTGAGCAGAAAACCATGAAAAGTTCTAGTAACCAATTCAAGGCTGAACTGAAGAGCGTTTTTGCCACATTCGACAAGAATAAGGATGGATTCATAACGAGTCAAGAGCTGAAAGAGTCACTCAAGAACATCGGGATCACGATAAGCGAGAAAGATGTGAAGGAGATGGTGGAAAGGGTGGATGCTAACGGAGATGGGTTGATAGATCTCGACGAGTTCTGCGATTTGTTTGAGTCGATTATGAGTAATAATAATAATAATAATGAATCAGAGGAAGTGAATCAAGAGGGAGAGGAAGAAGAAGGTGGATCAGGGTACTTGAAGGAGGCGTTTGATGTGTTTGACGGCGATGGAGATGGAGTTATAACAGTGGATGAGTTGGGTCGGGTTTTGACTTCTTTAGGGTTTAAGGAAGGGACGCTGTTGGAGAATTGTAAGGAGATGATACGGAAGGTTGACGTGGATGGAGATGGTTGCATTAACTTTCCGGAGTTCAAGAAGATGATGAAATCTAGTCAAAAGCTTCTCTCATTTTCCTAAACTCCATATTTATGTCTGGTTGTACAGATAACAATAGGTTATAGTAATTCCTTCAGATCTTTTCTCTGTCTAACTCGACTTCACTCACATGGAGGAGAAGGAAGTCATGGATTTGGTGAATTTGATGTTCGTGAATTCTGAAGTAGTCGGGAAACGACTTAAGTTGGGCTAGTTTATAAACTCTGTGTTTAAATACCTAGACTAGATGTTGTATTCTGTTTGAATGTATATCGCTAATCTTCTAAGATGATCAAGTTGCAGACTTGCGGGTATCGGAAGTTTGTCTTTAGTTGTTGGTTTAAAGTATTTTTGACTCTGTGTTGTTATCATTTTTAGATATTGAATTCTGAAATATTTTTTTTTCAAAATGAATTTCAATGTTCGTACATTTTTTGAAATTAAACCATCCGACGAGTTCAATTTCAATTTTGGCCGGAGGAAGAATAAAAATGTAATTTCACATCACTTAATGCCCCTTTAAAAATTTGCATTGTAGAAAAAATTTGAATATTCCGGCCAAAATTGAAATTAAACTCGTCGGAATGTTTAATTTCAAAAAATGTACGAACATTGAGGTTCGATTTCAAAAAAAAAAAATTCAGGGTTAAATGTCTAAAAGTGATAACAACACAGAGTCAAAAATACTTTTAAGCCTTAGTTATTTAATATACACGAGTTCGCATATATACCTAGTCTCTCCCTCCGTATCTTGATTTGAAATTTTTAATTAAATTAATCAATTTTGATATTAATAATTTATCTTACACAAACACACACATATAAAACAAACAAAAATTATAATATATTTGATGTAGTTTCTTATAATTATAGTTTTATTATCTTGCCAATAAAACCTTATCCTTAATAGTTAAGACTGAGGTTTTGAGATTTCTTATTTGCAAGATGTCTTAGGTTTGAGTTTTTTTCACTTATTATGGAAAATTATTTTATTCCTTATTAATTTAAGAGGAGTTTTGTTCTCCCTTCTTATTTATGGGCTTAATAGTGTCAAGTTTTGTTCTCCTTATCAAGTGAGATTTCTAATTTATTATTAATATAATTGTTTTTCTAGGATTCGAACCCTGATTGCTTTCTAATTTATGTTTTTGTGTGCATGGTGAAATTATTATTACCATCCACTAAAAAAATAAATTTCACTACCTATATATGTGTGATAATAATTTTGATTTTAAAAAATAATAATTTGACCAAAAAATTAAAGCTATGCTAGTTTTTTGAGACGGAGAGAGTATGAGCCTATTTGGTAAAGCTTATTTGGGGTGATTATAGATTTTTAAAACCTATAATCATTTCAGAGTTTTTTTTTTGTTTCGGCTTATTCAATAAGTTTCTTTTAAATTGTATAAGATGCTAAAGCACATAATAATCACTTTCAAAAAGCTAAGTTTCAGAAACTTATTTAATAATCTGTTTTTAAAAAATATACCAAACAGAATTAACCACTTATTCAATAAGTTGATTATTAAATAATCTATAATCTAGTTTTAAATAATTTGTACCAAACGAGCCCATATATGTAGCAATATACTCTAAAATTTTAATCCGTCCATCTCATTTTATTTGTCCTAAATTTTCTTTTAATTTATCTTAAATTATTAGTCACATTCTTTAATATATTTGTTTGTCATATTTTTTCAACCTTACCCATATTAGTCAACCCTCTTATTAAAACTATAATACATTAAAAATAGAAAACTCATTTACTCTCATCAAACTTTCTCTCTCATTCCACTATAGACAACAAATTATTCTCATTAGTTAGTATAAAAAGGGTATTTTGAAAAACCCATTTTTTTCTTAATATGTGTAATTCTCAATTAAGATGGGAGAGAGTACAAAATTTTTTGATGATTGTGAGACATGTTTTAAGATACATAAAAAATATCAAAATATTATATTTTTATAATATTTTATATTGTAATTAAAGATATAATATATGAATATACGAAAAAAATATTTTTAAAATAAAATTTATTTATATATTTTTCCATTCATATTAAAATTCGTAAAATTTGTTAGAATGGGACCGAAGGAGTGATAATTTTCATTTCAACGAGCTCTATGCACAAATAATGCTTAAACACCTAAGAGCAGAAATCCTTTTCACCTCCAAAAAGGAGTCCCAAAGTCCGAAGAGCATATTTGAAATACGGCACCAGCAGGCAACCGTTCTCAAAACGGCCCAAGAATTTAGCTTTTTCTTTTTTGGTTGCATAGAGTTTAGCTCTTTCCAAATACGGCATTGCTTTTAAAAGTACGAATTTACGACATAATAATATTTAAATTATTATTTATTAATTATAATATTTCATCTGTTTCAGAATTAAAAATATTTTAAAGTTTTACAAAACTAAATTTATAAGTAGTAAAATTCAACTTATAATTTAAATTAATTAAATTTTCAAATTTGTACATAATAATATCTTATATGTAATTTACAATCTAAATAAATTTATTTTATTTTATTTTCAGTTAAATTTTCAGCTATTTGAATTATAAAGATGTTAAAAAGCAAGCAGCAAACCCAAATCTCCTTTTATGGATAATTGCTGTTTCAATTGTAGATCTTCAGAAATAACAATAACATTCGTCATAGAAATAGCCTTGCGACTTAAGAAAGTCAAATTTAAACAACAGCCAAAAAGGGCAAAAAAATGGAAAA
The DNA here is from genome assembly GCA_032359685.1 of Pittosporum tobira. Taxonomy (NCBI): domain Eukaryota; kingdom Viridiplantae; phylum Streptophyta; class Magnoliopsida; order Apiales; family Pittosporaceae; genus Pittosporum; species Pittosporum tobira. The sequence goes on from JAUMHB010014110.1 coordinate 17,817, forward strand.
CATAGTTTTTCAGCAAAGGTCTACCCTTCAAACACAAAATAAATACACATTGATCAGGTAAACTAGAAAACATCAGGATGGAAACGTCCTGGAAGGGAGTTGCTTTGCTGAGCCTGCTTGAGGTGCAGCGTCAGAGCATAATTGTTGACCTGGTGAACATCAAAATCAAAACAATTTGAATCAGATTCCACAGAAAATAGACGTGGTATATGCGTAAACACCAAAAAAAAAAAAAAAAAAGGCTTTTGAAGTATGCTTGACCTCAAGGGTTCTGAGCTGCTCCTGGTATTGGGACACCATCTGCTTCAAGTTATGCAACTCCTGGTTCTTATCCTCGAACTCTTTTTGACGCTCATGTTGAATCGAGACCGCACGCTTCAAAATATTGTTCTCCTGAATCAAAGCTTGGAGTTGTTCCTTCAGCATATTATTTTCCTACACCATAACCAGACAAAAGTACGGGCTCAAACAAACCTTGAAGAACAAAAATACTAACCAGAACTTCAAACGTTCATACCCGTCCAAAACCAGAGACAAGGTGGGAAGATAAAAAATATGGGGAAAAAGAATTAACAAAAAGCAAACATAAAAACCATTTGAAGCTGTTGTTAAAAAAAAAAAAAAAGGTTCTCATAAATAAAACAACACCTGCTGCAGGCCCTGGGCTGCCTCGGCAGTTGCACGTGCACAGATAGATTTCTCTAAGAACTCAAGTGCCCTTGAAGCACGATTTCTAGCATCGTCCAGGTCAGAGGCACTCATCATCTCTCTTACAAAAAGCTCCACCCAGTCAGCACCATCAGTGGGAAGGTTTTGAGGAGGTGATGGATTTTCAGACGAAGCATCCTCACCATTCGTTGTCACTGTAATGGCAAAATTAATGAGTACCAATCTTCCTATTAACAAATCTCAAGTTGAACTTATCTAATACTCCTTCCACCCAGTTTTGAAAAAAATACACTTGAACCTAATTTTCTTCGATGGGTCTTTTTCAATATTAAACTTCCATGACCATTTATTATAAGGAAAAAAACTATTGAAAACATTTATGTTGAATATACAACCTTTTATTTTACTCCCTCTATTCTAAAAAAAGAGATTGTTTTCGAAATCCTAAAGTCAAACCTTTAAATCAGGGTTACCGGATTCTCTAGGTCATCAAGCAAAAACTGCGAATCAGTTCTCACGAACCGATTCGTGGTGGGTTCACGTACCAATTCTCAATATTGAGCGAACTCATTTACATACTATAAATAAGTGTGATTTAGAGGTAATTAAAACAATATTAGTTGTATTATTAGGGCTACTAAATTGTCAATCAAAGTATATATACATGTTTATTGACAAATACTATGGTTTTATATAAATATAACACACTATGAGCATATAATATCGGCATGATAAAAAACACTAAGAATATAGATAATCTAAATAGTATAACTACTAAGTCTACCCCCGACGAATCGCGTACCGGTACTTTAGCGTACTGCGTACCCGTATCCGTATCGCGTACCAAAGCGTACCGCAAATCAGATAACACTGGTTTAAATCCTATATTTCAAATTTACATGAATTCATCCACTTTCAACGAATACCAACTTGAATGTTGTAAACTTACTCGTTAAAACATTTTTTGTTTTCAATCGTATAATTAATCACATCAATTTTAAATTCTAAGATTTAACAATTAGACTCTTAAAATTTGAAAACAACCTCTTATTTGGAACGGAGGGAGTATATCAGAGGGAGTGCAAATAAAAAAACCAACTAGAACTTCATGATATTATTATATGCATATTGAAATGTCATTATGGTGTACAAAATAGTTATAATTCATAGCTACAAATAATGTTTAGCCAATCCAAAATCCCAAGCATGTAGAAACTGACTATATAGATCAGATAAAAGTAGTAACGAAAAATATTTAAACACAGTTGCAAATGTTTTCATGTTGAATGAAATTTTATTAATAACTAGGTGCGTATACTGGCCTTGACCTGTATTGACCCATGGATAAAGCAGCCAGACACTAATCAGTGAACTATATATATATACTTAACACTTTATATTCTTTAGCAAAGTGTAGTTTTCAGAGGTGATTAGGAAAACAAAGGAGGGTTTAAGGTCTGATCAAAAAGATATACAAGTGCTTGCACCGGAAGAAGGGGAAAAACAAACGAAAAGACACAAATGCAGAAAATATGTAAGAATAAGAAACTAGTATAAGAAAGAGGGGGGGAATCTAGGCATTATACCTAAGGTTCCATAACATATCACACATATAACAATAGAATATTTTCGTCGTTCAATCTTAAACAGAGCTCTTACATCATACATATACAGAGACAGAATAGTTGGGGACCAAGTTTGACTAACTAGTTCAGGCCTTGTTTTATAACCCTTCAAGGGAGCACAAATGAATATGTCAAAAAACTAAGTGCAGACTATCAAATATTAACTCCTGCAGTCATAAAAAGCATGTTCCACAAAAGAAGAATAAATAACTAAAGCAGCAGGGAATATATATTTAAACACGTACACATTACAAGGCATTAAGATGAACCTGGAGTTTGTATTTGAACATTTGCTTCCTGGGAAGCATCAGATTTTCCAGCGACAGAGCCCAAATGTAGCTCAGTCAGACTTCTTATAGCTGAATCCAGATCATCACCACACTGTTCAAGCGCTTTCTCAAGAAGCTATAATTAAAAGAATTCTCATGGTTAGTACATGCTGTTTTATACTGAAGTAGATATTTAACTAATAAGCACAAGTTCACTGAGCAATGAATAACAACTTAAGCAAAAAAGTCGCATGAACATTACGAGCAACATATCTGCATATAATCCCAATAACAGCATAAACAAAAATACGGAGCATATATATCGACACGAAAACAAAGCTTAATGTGAAAAGGTCAGAATGAAAGGGTCCACGCATGTCATATTCATAGTCTAGATATACAACAGTTTATTTACTTTTACAGTTCAATGATTCTGCTTTTATTCACAGTAGAAGGATCCTTTTTCTGGACATAGCAATCTTATACTCCGTATATACTACCCTTAAAAGGGCCTTAGCATATTAAAGGCAAGTCAAACAGTATCGCACCGTATATAACCATATGTAATCGCGAAACAATTTACAAGATAGTCTTGGTTTATATGTTAGAGACACGCATGATAAGGTGAACACATTTATATGTTAGAAACATGCATGATAAGATGAACAGATTTCAGCCTTTTTCCAGCAAAAGAGGTGCTCACTTGTTCCATGATATAAACATTAAAATACTGTTTAGCTTTCCCATCTTCTTCTAGAGGTTTTGTAATCACTTAACCTTTATTTCATATCTATTTTCCTACATTGAGAATCAATTACACAGCTGTATAATTGCTTTTTGCCCTCCATTTTGCTACTTCGGGCCTATCTCACTTGGGTTTTCTATTTAACTTATAAGTTGGGTATACGTTTATATCTGAAGCATTGCATTTTGGAATTTCTTCGTACCTTATGATCCGATTCACAATAAAATACAACACACAATTCAGGTATATTGGAAACATAATATAATTCATGATACAACTATTGATCAAAGGTGCAGTTGAGCAGCTTATGTAAATATTTTGCACAAAAAACAAAATCACCAAGCTGAAGTACAAAATGGATCAAAATCTATCACAACTGAGTACGGATGACAACAAACCGTTAGCATTCCAAATTGAAATCTACACATATGATGATTTTTTAAAAATTTTTGGTTGGTTTGTATGTGACTTTGTCCTCATTCACCACAATTTGGTCCAAGGGCACCTTGGTTTGCAAGTAATAGTGCGGCTTGACCCCGAACATTTGAAAAGTCGAAAGTTAAACACATGATTTGTTTTTCAACTCACGCTGGGTTTGTCTGCAAATAACTACTCATGAACTACGTGATTGAGATGAATGAGGAAAAGGAAAATAAGAACCAAAAAGAAAAAATAAAAATAAAAAATCATATGTTTGTTTTAACTTTCAAATTAGAATGCTAAATTATTACTTCAATCAATTTAATTGTTTAACTAAAGATATATGGTTGAGACAGGTCTCATATCCTCCTTGAACTCCTATGTTATGTTTGGTTCCCATTCTTCAAGTTAAACGAATGGAATGAGTTTTTACATTGAAATTGAGTGGTGGTTAGAATGACATGGATTGTTAAGTCCTAAAATTTTAGTTGAAAATGAAGAGGACGAGGGAACCAAGTGCATGTTTATTCCTCTTGGAGGAGGTTGGTTTCATTCATTCCATTCCTTCTCTCATTTTCAACTTAAATTATTGTTGTAGCTAACCATTTTGTTCCAATCATCACTCAATTTCAATGTAAAATTTCATTCCATTCCTTTTCTACAAGGAATGGAAACCAAACGCAACACTAGATTTACACGAACCAATATATTTAGTATATGGCATATAAACCAATACAGTGTCTGTCCAGCCAATTTACACCACTTAACCACTGTATACAGAAACTACATCCCCCAAAACTCAACAACCAAAACCAAGTTTAAAATGAATGTAAACAAATGAATAGTTCTCCTTTAGTTCTATCAAACTGATCCCATTTCTACAAAAATAAATAAATACATAAATAAACAAATAAATACATCATCCCTCAAAAGAGTTCCATTTCCATTGAAATGACACAATGTCCTTAAGTTTCGTATTACAATTTCACTGTACCACCACCACCTTAACCATGGGATAAAATATATCCTAGAAGTCTGTAAATTTTACAAACGGGGAGAGTATCTCAGTAAGGTCAAACTCACATAAAAAAATACGAACTTGCAAAACAAATAAGTACATAATTAAAATCCAACCTCCAATACGTAACTTGATATATTTTGCACAAACTAAGAAGGCAAATAGAAAACAGAAACCTGTTTATCCATATCAGGAAAGCGAGCAGCAAGATGATCCAAAGACGATAAATTAAACGGATACTGGAAAGAAGGAGAGAATATAGATGCTGTATTGGCTCTCGGCGGAGAGAATCGAACAGGGGAAGTAGAAGAGCAACGAATCCTCTTGGAAACAGGCGGCGATGACGACGACGAAGGTGTATCTTCGAAAAAATTTGATCTTTTGCCGCACACTATGGCAGACATGTTGATCTTTCTCTCTCCTCTTTCTACCTTAGCGATCGATCCGCCACCCCTCCCCTTTTATCTCTCATACAGCGATTAATCGATTGATCGATTGACCTGATATTAATCGATGAAGATCTGAAAAGCTAGGGTTACGATTTTTGTATTTGTTTCACCTTTTAGGAAATTAAAATTAGTGATAATTACATATATAGAAAGCCAGAATTCTAGGTGTTCATTGTATCTTTTTCTGATTGCGTATAGCAATCCGCAGTCCGTTGGCTCTTTCCGTGTCGGATCGTCGTCTTCTTCAATTTATAATTTGAGAAGGAGACGTGATGGAGTGACCCAGCTGTGATCTAAGACTTTGAAGGGCCAAGGATGGGCAACGAAATGGGATAAAAGTAAACTTTGTAAACCAAGGATGTGAGACGTGTTGTGCTATGATTGGGTGACGTGTACGGTCTACTACTTCGGATCTTCCGGTCACTTTCATTGTAGTGGTTGAACAGTGGGTGAAATGTGCCCGACAAAAAAAAAAGGTTGAAAAGTGGGTGGTGAGCGGCGGTGACTTCTCGGAGAGTGGGTCGCTGCGACGTTCGTTATGTATGGATCTTAAGTTGGAAGTGGGCTGCACCTAGTAACCATTCCATGAGGCCTATCCACCCTAACTGTCGTATTTGGGCTTTAGCCACAAAAAGAGTTTAATAAAAGCTCATACTCCCTAACTGTCATATTTGGGCTTTAGCCACAAAAATAGTAAAAATAAATAGAATTTTTTTGATAATTATTTAGTTATTCACGCTGACTATTTACCGGAACATGAGAGAGAAACTCAGAAAAAGAAAAAAACCTTTTTTTTTGGGTTCAACCCAGGTGTCCCTAGCCGCATTTGTGGTCTGAGACTACTCATATTCGATGTTGGGAGTACGTGGCTGTACCTCCTAAAAAATGTGTTTTTACACAAATTCGAACATTGGTTCTCTTCTGTGGACAAGAGTATGCCTGACCACTCCTGCCACACTTGTTTGGGGAAAAGGAAAAAACTTGATAGAAAAAAAGGAGACCAAATCCCTTCACACCCTCCATAATATTTGTTCACTTGGCACACACATGGTGTGTTCAAGATTTTTTCTTATATTCTTAATTATGAGTGAGGAAAAATAAAAATGAGTTTCGGAAGTTTCAATGACTAATTTAAGTTTAGATATTTTTTATTTTACAGAAAATCAAAAACATCCTTAAAATTTTACCAAATAACAATTTTTTAATAATATTTTGGCTTTATATAAACTAGTCCTCCCAAACACACACACACGTGTGCAAATTCTTTTTAACCTTTTTGGATATTTGTGAGAAAAATTGAGAATAATCGGTGGAAGTTTCAGATAATTACTAACTAATTTGATTTAGTACAAAATTACTTCCTTTTGCAAGAATCCAAAAATATATCCTAAAACCTTCACCATAAAGAAGTTACAGAAGGATATTCCCCTTTATATATAAGAAGATTCGTGAAATTCAAAATTGACGTTATTTATCTTATTTTAATCAATAAATAAGGTAAATTATTTTTAAAATATTATTTTTTTATTTCTACTTTTTGTACCTTTTGAATTGTTCTATATATCATTATGTGGCTGGCAACCCAAAAACCCCAACCACAATCCACCCCAGTCCAATCTTGAACCTTATTGATTGCAAGCTCGCAGCCAATGCCCATGGCTTGAATTCAACCCTTTTCTTATAAAAAGAGGTTTGAGGTAGATTTGAGAAAGTCCGACTCAAGTCCGCGGCCCGTTCATTAAATTGATAGACTTTGAACTCATGTTTTGAGCCAAAAAGAAAACCAAGTAATTTTTGTGCAGCTCAAAATTTGACTCGCCCAAGTTAACTTGGTCTGTGGCCAACCCACTCATAATTATTTTTAAAAAATTATAATTAATTTATATATGAGTTGTGCGATTGTTTGTGTTTGTCATTAGGGGAGCAGTTATAACTCCTATTTTTGGAATACATATCTTCATTTCGGAGAAAGTTTGCAAGTTTTGCTCTGTTTTGCATGTCAATTTGAAACCAAAGTCGGCTCACAGATCTGATATGAATAAATAATTTTTTAGGCACAAAACTTGACTTATATACAATCACTTGTTCATAATATACAATCACTTGTTCATACATTCTGTGATAGTAAATTGATTAATTTGCAGTCCACTAGCAGAGTTTTCGACTGGGAACCAAACATGACTTCTAATCAGTGGTTCAAACTCAAAATGGGAGCATGTCCCTGTTCAGTTAGGACTAACCAGTAGGACTAACCAAACTTTTGATATGTTGTTTGAGATTATTAAATGTTTATCTTCATGAAAAATCACTCAGAAAGAAGATTATGAACTACCATGATGCTTCTTTAAATGAACTTCCATCTATTTAGACTATGTAATAAAAAAAAAATTGGAAAGCAACTCAATATTTGCCTTTAGGACTAGTTTTGCATGACTATTCGAGGATGCATTATATTTAATTCGGATTTCTTCTTTATCATGAGAAAAAAAAAATGCGTATTGGACTAAATCTGAACTTGTATATATAGGCCAAAATAAAACTCGGATTTTTATTTTTTTGGCCCAGCCCGTCTGTTTATCGGGTTTTGAGATACCGTTTGACCTACAAACAAGTAATTAAAAAATATTATTAAATGATAGTTGAAGGACAAAATGACACTTTTTTTGGCTAGATTATGAAGCAACACAAGGTAACGGAGGTTCACTTCCACTGGGAATGCTGACCGAAATTGTTTATGATCTATTGAATCCAACTTTTTGAGTTTCCAATCAAGTAGGTCAAAGAAGACAAGAAGCATGTATGACACCAATCACTACATAATATTCCAGCATCTTATTGTAACTTTACCTAAATTAATCCGCCAATAGGATCTCTTAAGACATAAACAGTTGTAGTTAAGCATGGCAATGATAGTTGAACCCCATGTTGCACCAATTTGTTCACAACTACTTGCATGCCATAAATTCATTTGTTACATTGGCCGTAAATACACACACAACTTATAGCGATGTACGTTGCCCGAAATCAAAATTCTTGATTTGTCGCTTAATAAAATATATGTAAGTGTCTCAATTTCTAACCCCCTACAAACAATTACTGGCTGGATCATCGATATTGAATTTGAGGTGTAGTATCTTCTGAGATATCTATGTTAGACAATTAATTATGGGATTAAAGAAAAAGTGGACATAATTAAGGTCCTTTTTTCATGCCCCCAATTATATGGCTTGCTAACTTTATGCCACACAAAGTAGGATATCTTGTTCGCCACATCATGATGCACTTCAGTGGACTGCACTATTAAGCGTTTTCTTCTCCCCCCTCTTACGGTATCTATTGACTAGTTATATATATATATATATATATACACACACACACACTATCTCTCATTAAGAAATACAATTGTAATATTTATTTTTTCGAGATATTCTATAATTTTTGTTTTTTTATTTAAATTAAAATTAAAAAAAAAAACGACTTAAATTACTTTCCTACCATCAAATTCTTTCAAGTAGCAATGGATCACACTCATTATTATTAATCTATCTGTTTTTTTTTTCTTTTTACGGCTAAAATACCTTATACTCCATTAGAAATGGCCCACATTCATTATTACTTGCGTAAGAATAATTTTGATAATTATTCCATAATCAATACATCTCTTTATATGCATGAAAAAGTATATTTCTTTCTCTATATTATGAAGCAATTACAAGACTTTCTCCACATTTGGATGCTGCCCTTCATCTAACTGCAAAAAAAATAAATAATAAAATAATTTGTAATTGTCTACAACTCTTAAACTTAATTTTTTTCTCATAAAATATTATAAAATAATACACTATAATATATTTCTATCAAATTAATATATATATATATATATATATATATATATAAAGTTTATTGTTACAAAAATTATAGGACAAATTATGTGTGTGTGAGTGGTGGGATCTCATATTCGAGCAGAGGGTATAATCCGTCGTTTCCGACAAGGCATTAGACAAGTTGAAAGGCACTGTGTAGAAAAAAAGAATAGGATCTCCTATAGCTTCGCGCTTTGACACAAAGCATTACAGAATCCATTTTATACCCTCCCTTTATTTTAGAAAGATTATAATATTTTTATTTTTATTTTGGATGTTTTAAACATAATTGTAATATTTTTATTTCTAGAAAGTTTAATCTAATAAGTGTCTAATTTAGAGTAAAATTTATTTTGAACTCACT
>JAUMHB010014221.1:9616-27229 GCA_032359685.1 Pittosporum tobira
ACTGTCAAACATCACACTAATAAATTATTTACAATCAACTTACAGATGTAACAAAAAATCTTCTTTGAAATTTAGTTAGATGTGTTCGGCAGTAAACCCGAGATTTGAATTGTATTTACTTGATGCTGAATTGCTGATTGGTCAGGATTCCTCTGGGTCGCTGGTTGAGTGAGGCCACTTAGACACAGAAGCCTCACTTAGACACAGAACTGGGCAAGATATAGGCAGTAAATTTGGTACCGGATTGTACCCTTGTTAACCTAGTGAACCTTGAGTGAATACTTCACTAGCGTTCCAGACTTCTAAACTTGGCGACCTATATATTTCTTTTAACCCTCAAAATTGCATGGTTATCAAGATTCTAAATTAGTATGGAATGATCAAACTGTCAAACATCACACTAATAAATTATTTACAATCAACTTACAGATGTAACAAAAAATCTTCTTTGAAATTTAGTTTTATTGCGTTAACATTCTAAGAGAATTCCTAACTACAAGCAGCCATATAAAGCTAATCCTAGCGCACACGTTTTAGACTTTGCAGCATTCTGTGCTTCCGTATCTATTCCATGTACCTGAACAATCTTAAAGTAACACGAACTGATGACACCACATAGAATTGTCTTGGTCAACTCAGATACTGCTTGTACCAAACATACAAGTTGTCCATCAGAGAACATACAAACTGGTTTGACAAATTTGCATTTGTGGTACAAGAGGTATCCTATAGAGATGCACAAGAAATATTGTTTTGTGTAAGACTTTATACTGCAAATAACGTCCTTACTAAGGAATATATTTGATGTCAAATTATTATAGTCTGTTCCACAATAAAATTTATAAAAAAATAAAAATGAGCCAAGATTTTATACGTTCAGAAACATAAAAGGAAAAGAAAGAGATTCCTTAGATTCATATTGAGCAAAAGATTATATCTTGTCAAAAGAGAAATTATCCAAAGGTTTAGTTCTCACTTGTGTGAAACTGATATTGGAATCCACATATATATCTGCACCATCTCTAGCAAAAGTAGGATCTTTAGCAACCTAAATATCAAATGAAAGTAATCAGAGAAAGCAAAACTAGAAGTAAAAGTAAAAGGTTTAATGAGGAACAGCAGAACAAGGAATTTCAATACAAATCTATGTGAGGCAATCATTTGATCGAATAATTAAAGACCTTTAAAGTGAAAGATGCCCTTGTAATAACAATATCTACGAACCAACCATACGGTCCATACCCAAACAACTAAAACTACCATTAGCCTCAAACCCTAATCATCGTACCTCAACTACGAAAATAATAGGGCTCAGGAAAAAATATCATAATAAAAATATATTGAAGCATTAATTAGATAAGTAAAAGTGCCTTCAATTTTATGAATAGGTTGCCAGGTTGAATTCGCCCTCCAGCATTACCCGCTGTTGGAACACGGATTGTATCCCCAGAATCTACACCTAATCCATTGGGAGAAAAAAGGATCAGTGAAATACTTGTAAAACTAAATAGCAAACAAAAAAGGAGATCCACAAACTATCACCAAAAGATCATACACCAAATGTTACTGAACAGAAAATTAGCGTTCTCAATAGAATAGAAAGTCCCATAAAAAAATTCACAAGATAAAACTCATCCCAGTATTGTCTCAATAATCAAAAATTGGAGACCAACCTGCTGGTATCGTAACTGTAAACTCCTTGACTCCCTCAACCACCCCAGATCCTTGACACACCCCACAGTAATTCTGCAGCAAATTGATAAAATATTACCGATTAAAAATAATACACATAAACAGGTGTGTTTTTTTGTGTATGCGTGTATATATATATATATATAACAAAGTTTACAAAATCAATCAGACCACAATTATTCGGCCTGATCCTCTACAAGTCATGCATGTCGACGTGAATGGAGGAATCGAAACCTGAAAAACAGCTGATTCTTGGTTAATATCCACATGAATCTGAAGCAAGAAACTTGTTAGACCACCTTCCAAAAGATAGGTAAAGAAGGATATGCCTCCCAAGCAGAACTTCCCACAAGTAACCTAATAATATGTCAGGCTAATCATCCGAAACATCAATTCCAGAAGCACTTACACTGCCAATGCCACCACAAGTCGGACAATTTCTTGTCTTAGCATTTACTTGGTGACCACGCCCATCTGCATCACAAAATACACAATGGGGAAGAATTACTTACTAGAGTATTTCACTAAAAGAAAAACACCAACTTATCTGAAGTAATGTATTATCTTGCCCTTATTTTTTAGCCCATTTTTAGAAGTTTATATGGCTTTTCTTTGTAACAATACTTTCAGCACCTGACATTCAACTATCATCATGAAAGGCCAAGGAATTATTTGCTACCAATCTTTAGAAGGAAATAATTCTCCAATGGAAAACTGATGTCAGGATCAGCGATGATCCTGGCTGTTGTTTTTGTGATTTTTGATAGATTTTAGAGAGAATATAGAGATAGAATAGATATAGAGAGAGAAATAGCGAGAATAATCAGTTATAGAGTGAGAAAGTATTGTAACCTCAAGCAAATTATCTACCTAGCACTGTAAGACTTCAAAAAGACCCTCAACTTCGACTTTTGGCAACCACGACAGAGGTTCCATAGGGAGGAATAGGGTTCGGGTGAAACAAGAAGGCAGATGGAGAGGCTCATCATCTTGTTTTTGCTCTTGTTGCCTATAAGAAAGGTATAAACTTAGTCTTAACTTGAATTTTCTTTAATGAGACCACTGATCTTAGGTTGTTATAAGGAATATATGTTTAATCTATGGTGATATTCTGATAACCAAGCATGCTTAGTTATGGTTAAAAATATAGAGATGATGCATGGCGGAGATTGAGGAATCATGTTGGAGTTTGTGATTGGAATTAATTGCTTGGCTTGTTTATAGAATGGATGTTAAATCTTATTATCATGTTAAGTTGGTTAAATATTGGTTTAAAAATGGTTTTAAGTATTGTTGTTGAGGTATGAGTTAACTTGGCCAAAAGGGGACCATGCATGCATGATTCCCGAGGGACCCAGGAAAACTCAGAAACGTCGACTTTTACGGTAAAATAAATATAAAATAATCTAGTCGTGCATTTTGTGCGAAACTTTTTCATGATGAAAGATAACTTAAAGAAGAAGCTATTTCCAAAAAGGAAAAACCCTAGTTTTTAGTCAACTTTGAAAAGCTGTCAAAAATAATACACACATGCATAAATCATGAAATTTTTTGTATACTGAGTGGGATAAGTTATGTTTACTGTCCCAAAAGAATTTCTCAAAACGAATTTTTCTACTATTATATAAAAATGTTCAAATTAGGCTACTGAAAAGCACTGTTAAGACATTTTTCTGCAGGAAATGTTGAGCTTCAAACTATTATAACTCTTTCATACGAAATCGAAATTTAGCCATTTTTATGTCAAAACGAAGCTCTGAGTAGACCAAGATCACAGTCATACTTGTTTCCTAACAAAAGTTATTAAATAATGAAGGTTATTGGTGCAGTAGGGTAAAAACTACAGATAGTAAAAATTAAGTGTTAAGAAAAGTTTAAAAGTATGAAAATCCTAAAATGACATTTTTGAGTTATTTTAGATGCTAGGGACTGACTTGGAAAAAAACCAAGGCAAGGTTGTTAATACCCAAGTTAGTCGGTTTAAGGCAAGTACCTCTCCAATTTCTATGTTACATGTTAAATGTTCATAAAAAGTACTTTAAGCACACGTTTTCTAAAATGGAGCAATGACTCGAGTTTTTAATATTATGCAAACATGAAATGTTTTTAATGAAAATTGTGAGTATTGCAAATGAAATGATGAAGCCGGTTAAACTCCAAGATTACATAGGAATGAGTCCTATAGCGCAGGATGTAGTTTCCCTGCGTTGCGTTGTACACAATCGCTAACGGTCTCCGCTTGGCCCATACTTTGTGTTACGGCTAAGCGGGGAATGTGACGGTAAATGATAGTTACGAGGAATGTTATGCATACTCACTTTTCATAATGCTATGAACCGGAAAATATTATTGTTGTTCAAAGGTTATAAATTTTATAAGGTTTAACGATGTTTGCTTTCAATTATTTTTGAATTGTACTTGTTGTGCCATTGGCTCATTGTTCTACATTTTATATTCCCTTCCACAGTTAAGAACCCGCGAGAGACCTCATCGAAGAACGACGAACACATCGCATGTTTAGACGCACCGCGAGAAAGATAGTGCTTCTGGGGTGTTTTTATCTAACCAGAAGGGCAGCCGACTTTTGATGTATATTTGTTTATTATTGAAGTATGATTGTAATAGTTAGATAAATTTACTTTTCCGCACTGAATGTATGGTTGTAATGAGCTATGGGGCAGGCATGCTGAGGGAGGGATAATCGGGTAATCTCAATTATCCGAAGGATGTTGTTAACGCAGGATTTCCAGTAATATTAGATGTGAGGGAAAATCAGGGTCGTCAAGTACTGCTTAGGAATATTGACATTTCCTCTCCTTCAAAAAAAACCTTCCATGTCCTCATGGAAGAACAAAATCTGTAAAGTCTTAGGAGGTCTCCATCTTCCCAAGTGGCATCATCCATACTACAATTCTTCCACTAGATAAGATGCTGATATATCACAATAAACTTCTTATAGATGATTCTTTGTTTGAGTGACCTTAGTGGAGTCAGTTCCATTTGTCCCTCAGCATTAATCCCAGGCAGCTGCTTTTGCACTTTAACCAAACCAACATACTTCTTAACACATGAAAAGTTAAACGAATCCTGGAGCTGTCAGGTAGCTCTAATTTTCCCTATCCTTTCCAAAACTCTATAGGGCCCACAAAATATTAAAGCCAATTTCATATTTTTTTCTCAGAACCACAGAACTTTGTCTATAAGGTTGTAAGTTGAGGTCTGCCATCCGATCCGCAACTCAGGGATCAACCTGGACCAGATTCGGGGAATCGAGCAGCAAGCAAGAAATTCAGACCTCGTTTATCAGCACAAGTCTTCATCCTTTATTGAGCTTTAAGTACAGTTTCTTTGAGGTCTTTAAATTATTCTACTCTTTCCAGCAATAGTTATTCCACTGACCCCACATTGTTAGGAATTTCTTGATCAATATTGAGGTGGACAGGATCTACACCATACAACATCTTGAAAGGAGTAGTTCCCAAGCCCGTATGATAGGAGGTATTAAACTACCACTCAGGCATAGGTAACGAAGAAATCCATTTTTTTGGTGTCAGGATGCACATGCATCTAAGATATTGTTCCAGGCACTGGTTTATCCTTTCAGTACACCCATCACTTTAAGGTTGATAAGAAGTAATAGCATGGACCGTGGCACCCACTACCTTGAACAGTTGTTGCCAGAATGACCAAGAAGATTGGTCACCAACTATAGATTTAGGTACCCCATGTAACTTGAAAATATGCTCAAGGAAAACATTAGCTAATCCTTTAGCTGTGACATGGTGTGCGAGAGATATGAAATGAGCCTACATGGAGAACCTGTCAGTTACGACCCAAATGACTTCACTGCTCTTGGAATTTGGCAGTCCAGTTATGAAATCCATTGCTATGTCTTTTCAGGGAATTCCAGGAATAGCTAGTGGAATAAGTAGTCCAAGTTTCTTTACAATCTCAGATTTTCCCATTTGGCACTCCTGACACTCAGAAATCTATAGCCCCAAATCTTGTTTCATTTTTTGTCAGAAAAAATATTGTTCAATCCTAGCTTGTGTAGCCCTCAGCCCTGAATGTCTTCCAACACCTTGACTGTGAAGTTCAACAAAGCTTCCTCAAATCACATTCTCAGATTTTCCCATTTGGCACTCCTGACACTCAGAAATCCATAGCCACAAATCTTGTTTCATTTTTTGTCAAAAAAAATATTGTTCAATCCTAGCTTGTGTAGCCCTCAGCCCTGAATCTCCTCCAACACCTTGACTGTGAAGTTCAACAAAAATATGCTTCCTCAAATCACCATTGAAGCCTAGATACCATTTTCCTAATAATTTAAACAACCCTTAAATCAATTCGAATTCCTTTGACCCTATACATGCAATAGTTGCTTCAGTTATCAGATTACAAACATCCACATCATTTTCATAACTCTCTAATAATTGCACCATCCAAATAGGCTCTATAGTTGTCAAGTACTGGTAATTCCCTTTCTCCATTTTAGTTGCAATTTTTCCTTTTAAATGCAGTATCTCTTCATCCTTAATGAAAATTAATTCAAAATTTTGGTAAATCCTTACTTCTCCAAGCTGCTTAAGCCACATGATGCCCAGAATAATACCCCAATTTTTCATAGGTAATAGCCACATTGCAGTTTAGAATCTCTTTCCACGCATGGACTAAGCAAAGTTAGGGACCATTTGTCAATCCATATATCTTCACCATGTTGTAACACCACCTTGATAGGCTAAATATTCTGGACTTCCAATGCTAGTTTCTCAGCTAATCCTTGATTTAGCAGATTCAGAGTACTAGCCCCATCCACAAATAATAGTACAGAGTGCTAAGAACAATTACCACTTAAAGAATAAGATTATCATTAGTTTAAGATATTATTGTTGGCAGCACCTTAGCATTGCAGTCCTTATCAGATTCCACTACATCTTCTTCAATCAAATCTTCAGGTTCAATATCAAAAATAGGAAGTCCATCATGGGTGGTTAGTTCAACAATAATTAGAAAAGATTTAGGCTTGGTTCGTTGATGTCCAGCAGTGAATCTTCCATCACAATAAAAAAAGAGTTCCTTATCCCTTCTTTCATCTCTCTGAGCTGCTGTCAGTTCCCTAAGCTTACTATTTTCAGCTGTTAGCTTTAGGATAAATCAACATGGTTGGCTTAGTATTTGCAAGGACAACACTAATTCTATTAGGCTAGCTGGTGTTAGATGTGGGCCTCCTTGGCTGCCAATTCTTCATAGTAGGAACTTCATAAAACTTAGCCTGTTTGTAGGCCAATGCCAGGGTTTGAGGATCTATCAGTTTGACCACCTTCTTAGTATCTTCTTTCAAACCTCCAATGAAATTTTCAACAAAAAACTCCAGTCAACTGTGGAATTTTATCCAATAATCTCCCTCAAAACTTTTCAAACTGATAATAGTAGCTGCTAGCAACAGCAGTCTGTCTCAAATCCTTGAACTGCTCAAATATGTTCTCCAATCCAGTTTCAGTAAACCTATCAATAAAGGCTACTGGAAATTCAGTCCAACTTACTCTCCTCCTTCCCACCTTGAAAGATTTGTACCAAGACTTGGGCACTCTTTGTAAGTAAGTAGCTGCATATGGGCTTTTCTAACATCATTGACCCTAAAGATATTAAAGTACTCTTCACAGTCTTTAATCCAGTCCACTGCATCTTCACCATCCCTATACACAGGAAATACCAATTTGAGAAGCACCAAATCCTAATTATCAACCTCTTCTTCATATACAACTCTATTTCTAATTCCTCTCCTTTCTTCCTTAGCTTGCTGAGGATTTTTGAATATTCCTCTTCCACCTCTCCTATCACCATCATCCGGGCCTAAGGTGTTTTCGTCTTCTGCATTTTCACGTTGATTTTGGAATAGATTGGTGATGTGTGACATAAAGATATCCAACTTCTCATCAATATCCATCAGTTTCTCATTGATGTACTTCCTGTAGTTTAGGAAGTCTTGTTGGAGCAAATCAACCTATTTACTACCGAAAACACTGGCCATATCTGCTCAGAAATTTGTTTTGAAATTGAGTTCCAGAATGAATTAGAAACTCAGATAGGAAAACAATTATAAGTTGGAAGTATCCACTGATTTTCTGAGAATTGATGAGCTTGAACAACTTTCTAGCACAGAAATGGATTACTTGAGAAAGAAAGTATCCGGGTCCAAGGAAAATGTTTATATCAAGCTAGCAGTGCTTAGCTTAACCTATTAAGAACAAATGAGCATGAGCAGGTCTAGGTCTCCTAACACAGACAAATTACAACTTTGTTCAGTGAATATCAATGTAATATTCACAAACAGTTACTGTGCACACAGAATTTGTGTTTAATTTGATGATTTTTTTTTCAGTATTGATGACTAGATTATAATCCTACAACTGCAATGAATTGAATCATGACTAAATTATAATCCTACAACTGCAATGAATTGAATCAAGTTAATATAACTGTTGATTTTGATGATTTGCAGGCCACAAGGGCTTAACTAGCTTCAATCATAGTTTTGACTCAAACTGAGACTTGTGTTTAGCTAGATGATGATCAAAATAGAGCCGATCCTATAATTTTGAATTGAAATCGCAAATTTTGAATCAAATCTAGTTTAC
Organism: Pittosporum tobira; assembly: GCA_032359685.1. Classification (NCBI taxonomy): domain Eukaryota; kingdom Viridiplantae; phylum Streptophyta; class Magnoliopsida; order Apiales; family Pittosporaceae; genus Pittosporum; species Pittosporum tobira. The sequence goes on from JAUMHB010014221.1 coordinate 17,947, forward strand.
AGAATGAATAGGATGAGAATTTGAATTGATACAAGTGAATTGAAGCTGAATCAATTCAAATTCTGGCACAAGAATGTGTTGATGTTGATTTGACTTGGAGATTTGATTCTCCAGTTCCTAAGCTTGAATTGAAGTGTTTGAAGCTTATCTGAGCTCATGAGCTTATGAAATTGATGCTAAAGCTCGGTTCTGACTCAATCTGAATCTTATGTTTGTAGTGATCAGTTTTGCAGGTCGCAAGTGAGATTTGAGCTTGCCTGAGATGATTTGCTGCAAAAGAGAGCCAAGGATGATGCCCTGATACCAATTGTCAGGATCAGTGATCATCCTGGATGTTGTTTTTGTGATTTCCGATAGATTTTAGAGAGAAATATAAATAGATATAGAGAAATAGAGAATAGAATCAGTTATAGAGTGAAAGTAGTTATAGAGAGAATTTAGAGAGAGAGAGAGAGAGAGAGAGAGAGAGAGAGGGAGGGGGAGAGAGTAAAGAGAAGCCAGAGAAAACAGAATTTCGGTTTGGGAAATTTGCTTATCATTCATCATATAGAGAGTAGAATCAGTTATAGAGTGAAAGTAGTTAGAGAGAGAGAAAATAGAGAGAATTTAGAGAGAGAGAGAGAGAGAGAGGGAGAGAGTAGAGAGAAGCCAGAGAAAAGAGAATTTCGGTTTGGGAAATTTACTTATCATTCATCATATAGAATTACAAAACCACTCTTCACTATATATGGCAACTAGTAGTCTAGCTGGAATCTTCCTCATTACTCTACCTATCCTCAGCATCTATTACTAATAACAATACTAAACATATTTGTGATTCACATTTATTGTTGAGTACTGCTTAGGAATACTGGCAACTCACCACAAGAATCACAAGGGACGGTTGCATCAAAAGACAAATGTTTTGTGCATCCTTTAGCAGCCTCAGAAAAAGAGAGTGGCAGCTCAACCTACAACAATCAAAACAACATTTTCTACAGGCTACTTAGCTCGTATACTTGAAAAACAATTTCAGAGGACAATTGTGCTAATGGGAATAAAAGTTGACCTGAATATCAGTTGCAAAATTTGAAGTCTCATCTTCAAAAATCTATTAGATGTCAAAAACAATTAATAAATTTAGGGGGGAAAAAAAGGAACAATTGAATAATGAATATTCATGGAGGCTTTCAACGAGGAATACCTGAGAAAACGTTTTATGGAATGAACTCGAGAAATTAGTGCTATAAGAATATCTAAACCCCTGGGTGTCCCCAGTAGAATATTCTGCATCCTCTGGCCTACTAGAACGACCCTTGTTCTGTAATTAAGCAAATAACCCACGTACTAAAAGTATTATTGACCAGATATTGAGTTTTAGCAATTGAGAACTGAGAAGCATATAAAATCACTACACGAAATTGTAAAGCCCAAAGCAGTTATTACCATGTCATAGTGCGCTTTCTTTTCTGAATCTTGTAAAGTCTGGAATTTCCCTTCCACAACAGAGTGAGGCATTAACAAATACTACCTCCATTCTAAAATATAAGAACATTATTGACTTTTGAATAGTCAACTTTGAACATTTTCAAATTCAAATTAAAATAAATCCACTTGAATTTTAAAAATATTGCCTTTTGTAACTAACAGTATTTTTTTCAAATAGTTCAAGGTTTGCTTATGGCACTCAAACAAAACCAAAAAACCTCGTAAGCCTCTCTTATCTCTTGAAATTTTCTCTTGGCATAAGGATTATCCCTATTCGCATCTGGATGAAACTTCTTAGCAAGCTGCAAAATGTTAAATAAATATATATTACATATAATCATGCACTATATAATCAATTGCTTAAACATTAAGCACATTAATTTCCACAAAACCAGATTGATCTGCAGATATTGGAGTCAGAACTGGAGTTCGAAATTGAAATGCAAATGAAGTTCAATTTTGGCATTGTGAAGTACTGTCAGAGTGCAATTGACTGCATAATCAATATTTAGGTCTAAGGTCATGGAAGGCTGGAATTGTGATTGCACATGCATCAGAAAGTATAGATAACAAATAATTCAAAACTTACCATATTCAATGCTGATACAATTAGAATAACATTGTTTTTCATTTGGATAAGTAATTGAATTACAACTACATTACAATCCAGCGCTGCATATTTGGTCTGTAGATGGTCAATCATCTCACATAAAAATAATCAACCAATTTGACAAACTAAATTGATGGTGCCCTCTGAAGCTTATTTCACAACTTATTAAATAAGGCCCTGTTTGTCACAACTTATTTCAAAACAGCTTAAAGCTTATTTGTTATCTTATTAAATAAGCTATAAGTTGTAAGAAAAAGACTCAGTTTTGGAAGTGTTAGAAGATCATTAGTTCAAGTATTTAAAACTGACTTGAAATAATTAGCATTAGAGCTAAATTTGTCCGGAGCTATTATTTTCTGAAAACAATATATTTAGAGTTTCATTTTTGTTCCAAACACTCTTTCCATACGGTAAAGCAGTAACATCACTGCACATTGATCCATGTACTACATACATTGTAATGAATACCATAGTATGCACCAGCAGCAAACGCACTACAAAGTGTTGTGTCCAGATGTATGGAATATGTTTGGGTTTCTGGAGCAGAACCTCTATGTATCCCAGTGCTTATTATAGTTTTCCCCATGGTTACCAAGAACACCCACGGAGAACGGGAACCCAGTATGACGGAATGCCACCTACGTGTTCTCAATTTAATAATTGAGCTTCTTGTAATACGACTCAGAGCGATAGTACCCGGTATGCAGATGGCATGGTAATGAGAGTTCTATGATAACCCTGGCCTTCCCCAGATTACTTTGTACAAGGGCTCTTACTATTTCATGATATACTATTTTGGTAAAGTAACAAATTTTATACCTAGCAATGTATCTAACGACCACTGAGAAAATTAAAATAGAAAGTCTATTAACCCTAAATAGATCTCATAAAAGAAGACAGAAAACAGTTAAGAAGGTAATTGGTACTTCCTCGGTTCCAAAATGGAAGAGCATCATTGACTTTGAAATGTCAAAATCAAACATTTTTCAAATTCAGATTAACATGAATTCATTTGATTATAGTCAATACAATTGTGAAAATTGTACTATATTTGAAAAGCATCATTAGTTACATTTTTTCACCACTAAATTGGATTCATGCCAATTTGAACTTTAAAATGTTCTAAATTGACTTTTCAAAGTTAATAGTGCTCTTATATTCTAAAACGGGAGAATATTATTCAAGAAAGGAAGACATTAAGAACCTCCTAATTATACGCACCACGTGAAAAGCCTTCTTAATCTCATTTTGACTGGCATCTTTTGACACACCCAAAACTTCATAGTAGTCTTGTCCACTGGAATAAAATGATCCTGGATATAAATCAATTAAGGAGCAAGAAAAGAAGAAACTATAAGCTGATAACCAACAAAAATAGAGCTTATATATCAGTATGAGGAGGAGGAACTAGAAAGTTTGATGTTGAGCAAGGTAAACCTGTGGCATGAATAAAACGCTTGTTAGATACCAGCCTTGTAGATGCAATATCAGCAAGCCTTACAACATACCTGCAATCATAAAAATCTGACAAAGACAGCACGTGCATAAAATTAGAAATCAGTAGATTTAAATTTACTAAATAGAGAGTAGCACAGGGAGGTTAATTTTTAACATGTAGCAATTACACTATTAAAAAATAGCTTTTATTAACTTAAAGACATTTACACAAAAAATGATATACATTCAAGGCACACAATAAGTTTGAGTGGCTGCACCCAATGACTGTGAACTAGGCTTACGGCTCGCTTCAAACTCAGAAGACCAAGGAGAAATAAGCTAAATGGAAAGGAAATAAAAAAAGTACCAAGAAGAAAAGCCTTCTAAGTAAATAGAATTTCAACTATATAAACCTTAAACTAATTTATGATCAAGTCCTTTGTAAAATCAGTCCCATGGATAGTTAATTAAATAATCTTATTGCTTTCTTAGTTTTTATAGCACTTTCCGATTTCCAAACAAATCCGTAAAGTGCACGACCAGAATAAACAAAAATCAAATTACATATATTTTACAAATTCTTCATTTAATAATATCAAATCAAACAGACACTCAAGCTTTTACTCCCTCCATTCCAAATTAAAGATAGTTTTGAGTTCTATTAGACTAGGTTTGCAAAATCCTAAAATTCGTATGAATCAATAAATTTGTCAAAACTTCAAATTTTGTTTGTAGTTGTATTTATATGCAACATTGACTTTGACATCAATCAAAATAAAATAAATGCACTTAAATTTGAATTTTAGAATTTCACAAAAATGAACTACATTAAAAGTCATAGATATCTCTAATTTTGGAACATAGTGAGTATTTTTTTGCATCTTATTTTTTCTGTTCTAGATGTATACCATACGGATGCATCTGTGCAAGCCCATTTACAACTGTAGATTAAAACATATATAAATGAAAATAAATTAGAAGTTAGAGCCTAGTTCTTTTTATTTTCACTTTACTGTTCCGGTTAAACAAAATACATATTTTAGGTGCTAACTGCTAAGCATCACAGACCATTTCAGTACTGTCTTGTCCAGCTCAAGCTTAATTATATGTTTCCGTGTTTGTTCTACATCGATATCCAGCACAAGCTTAATAAAAATAAGACTTCGACAGCATATTATCATTTTAATTACACACACAAACACATATGATTGTGTTGTCAGAGCTAGTTGGTTGTGGCAAAAATAGGGTTTTTAAAGCTTGAGCTCTGCTTGAGCTCGTTCAGTTTCTGAGCCAAATTTGAGCTAGGCTAGTTTAAAGTTCGGCTCCATAAAAACCAGATAAAATTAAATATTTTCAGATAATAAATGAAAAAACTCGAGCTCAACTTAATAAAAGACTTGTTTAGATTAAAAGAGCCGAGCTCGAACTCAACAAGTTGAGCTTGACAAGCTCATCTCGACTCAGCTAGTTTAACACTGCTGGGCAAAAAGTACAAAACAACATATTTTTTATGTAACCAAATTGCCATTAATAAAAGGCCTAGCCACGTCCATACCGGATGTGGTTGCCAGGGGCATGTTAACTCACATATAATTTATTGATATTTGCACTCCAAAATATACTATTTGCACTCCGCTATACAACAAAATTTGCATCAGTGGAATGTACATATACATGTAAATTGATTATAGCTTCTTACTTCGAGTGCGAAGCGGTCCATCAGCTAGCAAATGTCGACGACTCTGTAATAAAGAACCAATTGCTTTACAAAATTAAAAAATAAATAAATGAAGAAAACAAATGAGTTATGGTTTCACTATTACCAGCCAATTGTGCGCAATGGATTTGGCCGAATAACCTAGCCTGTTAAACCTTCTCATTTTGACGCCGTTGATGGTTCACTCCTCAAACAAATTTAACGCCAGTTAACGGACAAGTAAGAAAGAAGACTAATTGACTCATCAATTTTGCGCTGTTTTGAAGGATTTAGGGTTTTAGTAATTGTCTTTAGATGGCAAGGAAATGAGAACAAAAATCACGGCGAATATGGAAACAGCCATATACCATGGTTCATACGATGTCGTTTAAGTGATACTAGAGTATAAGCATTTCTTTCGCTCCACGGCTTTCCTCGAATCCACAGTCCGCAACGCTTCCAGAAATCTTTTAGAAGAAAAAGTAAAAAAGAAGGAAATCACTTCCAGAAAATTGTAAAAAAAAAAAAAAAAAAAAAAGGTAATAAAGGGCGAAAGGCAATTTTAACCCTCTAAGTTACATCTTTGTGCCAAATGACACCCCCATGTACCACAATCTGCAAAATCACCCATTATTCTTTTATTGGGATAAGTCCTACTTTATTTATACTTAACCTAAAACTCATAATATACTTAACCTAAAACTCATAATATATAGAGTATATTTGAGTGGCCTTTTTACTACTAACTAATTAATTTCAAGTTGAATGGTGTGCAATATTTTTCAAAAAAAATAGTCTTATTAGAAAAAAAATTCAAATATTAAATTTTAAAAAATCTCCGCTTTTCACTCCAAATGTATAGTTCACGTGATGGCATGATAATATATCTCATTTCATAATATCATCAATAAAAAAATTAATTTTTTTTTTTTTGAAGAAAAAAGATTGATACATAAATGAAACACTCTCCAGGGAATCTGTGGAGTTTTTTTTTTTTTTTTTTTTTTTCTTTTGTCTTCTTTTTTTTTTTCTATTTTAATCTAATCAAAAATTTGTTTTATTTGTAAAATTTCAAAATATTATTGATAAATTTTATCACCATCTTAACTAATTTTTACATCTAAAATAATGAATATGTAATTTATGGTGATGACATAATAATCTAATCACATTATCTTATTTTTATAATCATCAATTAATTTATAAGCTCGTGCAAAGTTCGGGTTAGTTCAGTGGCATACGTGTTTTTTAAAGGTTTTTATTAGTCACACAATGTGATAGTTCATGAACATTTAAAATAAAGTGAGATTTAAATATAAAAAAAATGACAAAACAATGAGAATATATGAAATAACTATCTATGAAACTTGATATTTAAATCCTGTACTTGCTTCGTCCATAAAAAAATAAAATAAAATAAAAGATACTGAGTCAAGTACAAAACTCATAAGTATCCACAATTGTACTACAAATGAAGAACCTCATATGCATGCAAGAAAGAAAAATAAATAAATAAATACGAGCAAAAACTAATATATGTACGCAAGATAATTATTTAACAAATAGAAGAAAACAAATCTATTTGTATTATAATCCAAATTCATCCCAAGCTTGTTTGGATATATTTATTAGAACTGATTTTAGCTTACTTTTCAAAACTTAACTACTTTAAAATTATTATTTTTTATCAATTTAATTTTTTTATGAGTTAAGTATAACAATATTATTAACTTATTATTTTGCTCATATTGGCATCTATGGACGAGTAAATAATTTTATCACTGCATATATTCATAGAGTTCATCCAAGAGTTACATGATATGTGAATTATATAATAAAGAAATAGCCTTTAAATAAGCTTAATATAGCTCCAAAAAAAATAACCGAATATTAATTGGAGACCAAAAATTACTTAATCTAATAATGAATGGGTTATATGTACAATTGCTTACTATACTATGTATCTTTTTTTGCAAATGCATCATCGTACTAATTTTTTTTACAACCTCATCATTGTACTACAAATTTTTAACAATTATTCATTTTCTTTATTAATTTAAGAGACTATTCGAGCAAAAAATATATGGTACAATGATGAGTTTGTAAATAAAATATAGTCCAATGATGAGTTTATCAAAAAAAAAAATAATACAATGATGAATTTGTAAAAAGAAACATAATATAGTAGGCAATTATGCATTTGACTCAATAATGAATATTAATATTCTAATACTAGTAATAATATTCTAATACGAATAATAAATATTTTAATAATACTTTAACACATTCACGCATATTATTAACAAAAGATCTGTAATAATTATCTGTATAGCAATCAAAACCAATTAGAAAAATCTATAATGGATGTTTTCTTTTTTCTTTCACCACTATATCGCTCCAGTTGGTGGATTGATCGATTAGATATCCAAGGGGTATAGTGGAAAATGTGCTAGTAAAAGTTGACAAATTTATTTTTCTTGCATATTTCGTGGTTTTAGAGATGGATGAAAATGTCGAGGTACCAATAATTCTGGAGAGATCTTTCCTAGCTAAGGGATGGACTCTCATTAATGTTAGAGAAGGCAATTTGGTACTAAGATTTGGGAAAGAACAAGGCACCTTTAAAATCCTAAGAACTATATATAAACTGCCCAAGCAAACCAAGAGAATGCTAGAGGATAGATAAGGCAGAAAGAGAGGTGGAGACGGCTTCCAAATTTATAACTTCTAAATCGATGGACTTGGTGCATATGATTGGAGAAGGATCCGACTTAAAAAGTGTGGGAAAAGCCGTGGAACGTCGAAAAGTAGTGAGGTCTTGGCCAAGATCTCTAGAATTTAAATTCAAAATTGTTTTGCTAACGGAAACGGGGTCTATGCCTAAATCATCAATTGAGAAGCCACAAACTTCAGCATTGGAGGCCTTACATACTCATACAGAATACGTTTTTCTAGAATCTCTGACTTAACCAAAAGCGTGAAAAGGTTGGGCTAAAAACTATAAAACGAGTGCTTCTTAGGAGGCAACCCAAGCTTTCTACTGTTTTCAATTTTTCAGTTAAGTTTTATTTTATTATTTCTATTTTATTTTTCAATTCTTTTTGTAGGACTAAGTTCGAGAATGCATAAAGATTTTTATCAAAGAATCATGGATGAACGGGAGATGTTAATGTTGATATTCGAGCCTCCTTCTTCTTGACAAGATGTGTTCATTTTTTTCCCCATACGTGTTTTATGCGTTTTTACATTGGGGACAATGTATGATTCAAGCTTGGGGGAAAAAATACTCGCATGCTTCTTGGTGTGTCCATATTTTTATGTTTTATTTGTTCTTAGTTATTTTTATTTTTATTGTTTGCTTATTTTTATTATTAAAAGAAAGAAAATTCAAAAATATTCAAAAACCCATTAGTTGTCTTGAATGGAATTTCATGCTTTTCACCGAAGTAAAATGATTGGACATAGTTCGTTTTTAAAATTATTTAGAACTAGTATTCTACTTTTGAGGATTGATACTTAGGATTATATGAGTTGAGTTTCGCATAATTAGGTCTTTTGTATCCATGATAGGCCTAGAAAATTATGATAATATCCTGTTCTCCTATATTTAATTTATGAGGTTGTTTCAAATCACTTCTTGTTAACTCTAAAATATTGAAATACTTCAGAAAGACTATTAAATTATGGTAAAGTACTTAGGCTTCCTTGGTGACTCGTGAGTGCTTTTGATTACTGGATAAACACTTAACCTCGAAAAAAAAAAGGAAGAGAAAATTTGAAAAAAAATGAAAAAAATTAATAACAATAAATAAATAAATAAAGGGTTGGAAAGAAATTAGAGCAAAAATTCCCATCAACTCTATAGGCAAAGCCTATGCTAAAAAAATACAAGAAAAAATCAAATGCTCCTTTGAGATCTTGATATTCAAGGGGACAATCTATGTCGATGGGTAAAAGAAACCGTCTATTTAGTCGGAGGTCTATGGTATTGCGCTTAAAGGTAAAAGTCTAATTTGGTGCTTTAATATCTACGAGTTAATACACGCTGCACATGAGCACATGTGTGACACCCC
>JAUMHB010014332.1:3501-18376 GCA_032359685.1 Pittosporum tobira
TTTTATTTTTTAGTTTATTTTTTTAATGTGAAAATTGAACACTTTACATTAGCGATGAAAATAAGTAGAAAAATAAGTTTTTTTAACTATTGAGCCGATCACGAATATAAATTAAACTCTATCAATATAAAAAATTAACTTAATAAAATTCAAGTAATTAATAAAATTTTAAAATATATTTATATGTTACTTCTTAATATTTTAAATCAAACTAGAATCAAACTTTTAATTAAATATGTCAAACCAAATTCAAACTATTTCATTATATTTACGAGCATAATTCACATTAGTCGAGACTCTAAAGTCAATCCCTTATCACTAGCTAGCCACCCATTTCGGTTGATGCGAACGTGGAGTAACGTCTGAAGCCTGAAATTTAGTTCCACCTAGCTCCAAACTTTAGTAGAGGCAAGCTGCCAAATTCAAGTGTCCCGTTAATCTAATTTGGACAGATCAGTCATATTGAGAAGGTTAACGAAACAATTTGAATTAACTGACTGACAGCCCGACAAAAGAATGTCCTTTTTTTCACCAAGAGCCTCAGAATATCGAAATTTGGTTTCTGCCTAGCTTGATAATCAGTCTGAATAGCTGCATGAACAATAAAAGAACTGAGCTGATGTACCCAATCAAGTAAGCAAATAGAAAGATAATCTCATTAGTATCCCGGACCATGAGAGGGAAAAAAAAACTGAAACACACTTGTATGTAAAGGTATACATACAATAAATCTGGGTATTTGAGACGGACAATTCCATCTCTAATAAGTTGATATCGGTTTCAAAACCAAATTTGAGACAATCGGGCTCTCTGTCCTCCAGATAATTTTGCAATCGGGATGTTGTGGTTATGGCCGATAAGTCCAAATTTCCCGAGCTTTGCACGAACAGCCTCTTGTTTGCTTAATCCCTCTTGTTCTGGATGAAGACGAAACAGATACTCAACAGGCGTTTCTTCCATTGTCAAAAGATCGACAACATGCTGTGAATATCTCCCAACCCTCAATTTTGGACTCCTCCGTACTTCACCCTCGCTCGGAACCAAATCACCGGCAAGAAGATTTAGCAAAGTAGATTTCCCGCCTCCATTGGGCCCAACAATGGCAACTCGAGTACCCATATTGATACTGACATCAACATTGGAGAGCCTGAAATCCTCTCGATTTGGGTAACTAAAGCTTACCTCAATTAGCTGCAGAAGTGGCGGGGTCAGTTCTGTCGGCTCCGGAAAGTGACGCTCGACATTGTAATCTCTCCACTTCTTAGTCCGGCTCCCAGTCCTCTTGGCAACTTCTCTTGCTTGTCATGAGCCCTTTTCTTTTCTTTGCGGCGCAGCTCATACCCGCTCTCAAAATCGTGAAAATTATCTGGGTATGAATAGAGTTTCAGATCATCGAGATGAATGATTTCGTTGCAAACTGAATTCAGGAAATCTTGTTCATGTGAGACGACAACAAGGGTTCCTTCCATCGGCACAAATACTCTTCCAACCAGAGAACAGCCCGAAGGTCGAGATGGTTGGTACGTTCATCCAACAACAATAAAGTTAGTTGCACAAAAAGTGCCCTAGCCTATGAAATCCTCATCCTCCAGCCACCACTAAATGACTGGGTAGGATTTCCCTTCGTATTTTTCGTAAAACCTGGCCCGGCAAGAATCTTTGATGCCTGAGCCTCAGCAACATCTGAACCCATTAAATTTAATTGTTCATACAACTCAGCAAGCTTCTGGACCACATCATAGCCATCAGTGTCATCATAATCTTCATCCTCACCAACAATAGAAGACGAATTTTGAAGGGTAGCAACCTCTTCACCGAGCTTAACGAGCTTCACACTAGCTGAAACAACAGCTCCAAGGGCACTTCGGCCATCACTAACTACCTCCTGTTTAAACAAAAGCACATCTATATGTTTCGGCAAAGGAATCCTCCTCCATGCAAGGAGCTTTAATAGGGTGGACTTGCCCGTGCCATTTGGTCCAACCAATCCGTACCTTCTCCCATGAGATATCCTTACTGATGTATCTTTCAAGAGTTCTTTCCCTCGAGCTGAAACAGAGAAATTATATGTAGTTATGTCTTTCACATTGGCATCAGCTTCACCTTGACCTTCTCGACTACCAATAGCAACAGTAAAAGCATCACGATCTTCCTTAAGAGCAACTTGTTTGGCCAGCTCATCAGCTTCGGTGGCAAGCATGTCATTCTTTTCTCGTCTCTTCAACTTTTTGTCGGTGATGGAGATCTCAAGAGGCTTTGTGTCATTCCTCTGGTGCCGTCCGGGCTCTTTATAAACATCATCATTTTCTTGCTGCTCTTCTCCAGAGGCATAAGCAGTATACGAGGATATTTTTGGTCGTGCTTTTGACTTGGGCTAACATGTAGTAGAGCTTGAGGAAGAAGCACCTCCTTTCTTCGCTTTATCAGGTTTTTGGTCCATGCCGGCAAGCATTGCAGAAACTGAGAGCTTCTTTGTATCTTTTGGCGCATCTTTTAGCTTACACTTTCTTCCACTCTAATCTGATTTTTTCTTTCCCATTGCAGTGACTGGTAGAGAATCCTGAGAAAATCAGTTCAACTCATATATAGGAAACTGGAATAACCAAATAAATACAAACGCCCTGTAATGAAGTAAGACATTTGAGCACAAGATGAACCGTGAACTGGGAACGTGACAAGCAAAGTGCCAATTTAAAGGAATGGTCAAATATTTTTTTTAATAATTTATACAAAATATACTATATCAATGGAAATAAAAAAAAATCAAAAAAAAAAAAAAGAAAAAGGAAAAACAAAGCCACTTTAATTAGTTTATGGTTCAGATGGTTGCAGAAGGGGAAACAAAACTCCATCCGTACCAAGCAAGTATATATGTAACAAAACTTCGTCACTTTCAAGTAAGTATATACAGTGATCAATTTATGTAAGCATATATATATATATATATATTGATCCATTTATTTGATAATATAAATATCATTCGAGACCAAAAAATAAATAAATAATAGAAGAACTTTTTTCTGAATCTTTGACACCCGGATTATTTTTTTGAGAGTTTCAAGGTGATGGGCTGAAGATAATACGACCAAAGGCCCATAATACAGAAACATGCACTTAGTGAAAATCGAGGAAAGTGTGTCGTAACGAAATAAACTACCTTCGATTTAGATATCAAGGACAAGGTATTTTTTCCGTCTCCTTTCTTGGTATCCTTCTCGATTTTGGAAAAGCTGAGGAAAAAAAAACGAAAACCATTTATTTTTTCTCATTCTTTCATAATTTTTTTATTTTCTCTCTTTTACTATCTTTTATTTAATTTCTTTTATTCTTAAAATAAATATATTTATTTTCACTATTAACCCCCCTCTCTCTCTCTCTCTCTCTCTCTCTCTATATATATATATATATATAAATCAATTTTTTTTATATATATTATTAGTTTTAAAGTTTAGTATTTTATTAAATTTTCATTTGCAAAAAAAAAAAGACAAATTTTAATTTTATCACATTAAAATATTAAATATATTTTATATCTCAAAACCTTTTGTTCACAAAAAGTAGGATGTCTCTTTTTTATGACCCATAATATACTCACATTAATAATTGCATTACGTGTCATTGTTTATAAAATTAAATATATATTATTTAATAATTCAACTGTAGGATTATAAGAAATGTAAAATATTAGATACATATTTTTTTTTATTAAATTGAAGTTGTAGAGTAACATTATTATAGAAATATAAAAAATAAATTCATAAAACATTATATTTGATTTTTTTTTGATAATAATACTCTTCAATTTCAAGACAAATAAAAAAGTTATGTAATTTAATATTTTATATAACATTATATGAACAACACATATACAATAAGAAGAAAATAGTGAAAATAATAATTTTCTATTTTTATGAATTATCATGCATATAAACGTATGTACATTTTGAAATGTATAGACATATAAAATAGCAAAATTTAGACATAATAAAATATATTTTATAAAATACATCATAATATAAATTTCATTATATTACAAAATAAAATTATATAATTTTTTCTTTTAAAAATTAAGTGAGATTGTTTTATTTAATACTATTGCCTTGTTTGGTACTGATTATTTTTGTTGATTATAATTTATTTTTAAAAATTAATTATTTTAAATTTATTTATTTTTATTAATTTTTTTAAAATTATAAATTAAATATAAAATTATTATTAATTTATTTTTAAAATTTAATAATATATATTTTTTAACTTATAATATATTTTAATTAACAAATAAACTATATCTACCTTCTTATTTTTTTACTTATTTTTTAAGATTTTGAGCGGATATATTTACCGTGACCCAGATAAGTAGATAACCACGTGGTTGCGCCGTGGGCGTTCTCTCTTAAAACCCTAGAGCAACTTGGTTGTTTCTCATATCCCAGTCACCCGTGTGTCTCTCGTCTCTCCCATTCACAGTGAACATGGAGGGCTTGGAGATGCAAGAATCTCCTCACACACCACAAGAACCAGAGGATTTCTGCAATTCAATTGTCTCCAAATTCAGCGCCTCCACGGAAGAGCAACACCAGCACCTCTGCGCCGTCATCGGCGCCATGTCTCAGGAGCTTAAAGACCATAACCTCCAACTCTCGGCCGTCGCCTACTTCGGCGCCACCTCCTCTTCTCTTGATCGCCTCGCCTCCGAACCCGACCCGTCCGGCCATGTTGTCAATTCTCTCATCACAATCCTTTCTATGTTACTTCCCCGAATCCCTAAACAAATTTTGAGGAAAAAGTTCGAGTACTTGTCGGAATTGGTGGTTAGGGTTCTTAATTTGCAATCGGTAAACACTAGCGGGGCGGCGTTTGGGTTGAAGTGTGGTTCACATTTGCTGATTGTCAGAGGTAATGTCACCTGGACTGATGTATCGAAGCTCTATGGAATTCTTGTTATTTATATCACGGACGGCCGCCCTAAGGTCAGTTTTGGTTTCCTTGTTTTGAATTTGGTGTGTCAAGTAACCGGTTACCATATTCTGCAAAAAAATGAAGTCACCATACAAAATAACTAGCAGATTATGTTCAACTTAACCTTAAAGACTTTGTATTTCAGCCAAATGCCATTCATTTTAATTTCATATTTACCCCTAAAAATAGTGTTTGCTTAGTTAGTGGTGGTGGCAGCATGACAGTGAAATTGTGATGTTTGAAGTTGAAGGATATTGTGTCATTGTAAGTTTCCATCATTGAGAAGAACTGTTATTGTGGAACAAAAGAAATGAGAAATGATCCATTTTGTAGAACAGAGGGAGTATCCAAATGCGTTCAACTTAAAGTCCTATTTATTGCAAGTTGGGTTCATCATTAGCCTAAATTATCTTCAAATGCTATTCATGTTAAGAAAGTCACATTTTTTTGCAACTTGGACCAGATGTCTAGTAGTCTAGTACTCCCTCTTTCCTGCAAAAAGAGTCCCATTTGCAAAATTTGCGGATTTAAGAATATATTTCCATTCCATGCTTATTCCTAATGAATGTTTGGTTTATTTGTGGTGGCATGATAATGTAATCGCCTTAATAAACTTGTGGACGTGATGTCAATTTTATACCATCATCAATTAAGAACAGAACTCTTTTTGTAGAACCAAAAATTTGTCACATGAGACTCTTTTTGTGGAATAGAGGGGTATCTAATTTATCCTTACCTCTATCTTTCTAGCTGGAGGCGAATTGTCTGTGCTTTTGCATTGATTTTCTAATATTTTTCTTTCCAGCTGGAGACGAATTGTCTGTGCTTTTGCAATGATTTTCTAATATATTTCCTTTGATATGTATGAATTTCCTGAAGTCACTATATAAATTACTAGAATCCATAGCAGGAATTTCAAGTTTATTATCGTCTTAAACTGAACTCAGCAAAGCTTTGTTCGAACTGCTTGTGTTTGGCTCTATTCATAGTAGTTTATTCTTTAAGGCCCGATTCAGTGTTTTCATGTGTATTATTCTGGACGTTCTATGATCTTATTTTCACTAATATTAGATGAGTATTAGCTTTGTTAAATTCAGATTTTACCTCACTTTTTATTAAAATAATCCAACTGCATGATAAACAGGTAAGAGGGGAAGCACATGTAAACCTCCGTGATGTCTTGCTAAGTTTCCAGGGAACTGCGTTGCTTGCACCCGCAAGTGAAGCCATTGCAAACATCTTTGAACGGTTTCTTTTGCTTGCTGGAGGATCAAATCCAAGTACTTCAGAAGCACCACAGGGGGCCCAGCAGGTCGTATATGTTCTCAATGCCCTGAGAGATTGTCTTCCTCTTCTGTCCCTGAAGGCCTCAACCAACATCTTGAAGTACTTCAAAACTCTGCTTGAACTGCGTCAACCAATCGTTACTCGGCGCATAACTGATGCACTTAACGTGCTCTCTCTTAACCCAACCAGAGAGGTTTCTGCTGAATTGCTGCTTGATCTGTTGGGCTCGTTAGCTGTCTCAGTCTCAGCTAATGAGACATCTCCTGATAGCATGACATTCATGGCCCGCTTGCTAGATGTTGGAATGAAGAAAGTTTACTTGCTCAAAAGGCAAATTTGTGTGGTTAAGCTTCCCGTTGTATTCAGTGCACTTGGAGGTTAGATACCTCTTTCATTAGTTTTAGATTCAGTCTATCTTTACCAAATGAATTGACTTCATAGTGCATCATCAGGTTCCATCTAAAGTTCTAATTACAGTTAGGGTGCAATGAAATTCAATAAATTTGTTTTACCACTTGGTTTTTTTTGCAGATATTATGGCTTCTGAACACGAGGAGCCCTTAGTTGCTGCCATGGAGGCATTGAAGAGCTTAATAAACACATGCATTGATCAAAGCTTGATCAAACAGGGAGTGGATCAGATTAGGGAAAACAAATCAAGAAAGTCTGGGCCAACTGTCATTGAAAAAGTTTGTGCAACTGTTGAAAGCTTACTTGATTACCGTTATGGTGCAGTCTGGAACATGTCGTTTCAAGTTGTTTCAACGATGTTTGATAAATTAGGCAAGTTGCATTGCTTTATATTTTTCTAGATCTACAGAGCTTCATTTTCATATTTTCGCATAAATAAAGATTGTTAGAATATAGAAATTACTTTGAATTGATATATATTTTGAATTTCTATTTTATAGGTGGTGATTCAGCTTACCTTTTGAGGAGAACCCTTTTGAGCTTGGCAGACATGCAGAAGTTGCCTGATGAAGACTTTCCTTACAGGAAACAGGTGCAGTATTCTTGGGCCGGTTATACGTTTGTCAGTTTGTTAAAGATTATGCTTTAGTTTTCACATGTTCTATACTCGGATTACTTTTAAACACTATATGTTGTCAACTAGCAGCTGCATGAATGCGTTGGATCAACTCTCCTCGCAATGGGGCCTGACACATTTTTAAGCCTTCTGCCACTGAAGTTAGAGGCCCAAAACCTATCTGAGGCCAACGTGTGGCTTTTTCCAATTCTGAAGCAGTATATTATTGGTGCTCGTTTAGCCTTCTATGTGGATTCCATTTTGGAAATGATTAGACTTGTGAAAAAGAAGTCCGTTATGGTATGAACTTGTTGACTCAGATAGGATTTACTTATGTATTTAATTTAAAAAAAATGTAGTTTTAACTAAGTTATTTCACGTAACTTTTTTTTGTGCCACAGCTAGAACGAGAAGGAAAGATTCATTCTGCAAGGAGTGTAGATGGAATCGTTTACTCTCTATGGTCTTTGTTACCTTCATTTTGCAACTATCCTTTGGATACTGCCGAAAGCTTCAAAGATCTGGAGAAACCATTATGTGATTCTCTTCGTGAAGAGCCCGATATCCGTGGGATTATATGCTCCAGTTTACAGATTCTTATTCAACAGAACAAGAAGCTTGTCCAAGGAAACGGTGAGGAATCTGGCAATGATGATTTCAGCATTTCCAAACAGCGAGCACTTGCTCGTTATACCCCACAAATTGCCGCTGATAATTTGAAAGTGTTGAAGTCTTCTGCTCGTGAGTTTCTGTCGGTTCTATCTGGAATCTTCTTGAAGACGTTGAAAGATGACGGTGGATTTTTGCAGGTACTTCCAAATGCTTATTAGATCTTCTCTATCTGGAGGTTTTGGTTTAGGGCATAACATGTTTTTGTACCATATAGAGCACGATTGGTGAGTTTGCTTCGATATCGGATAAAGATGTAGTCGCTAGATTCTTCAAGACTACAATGCAGAAGCTTTTAAAGATTACTCAAGAATCTGGCAAAGAACACAAGTCTAGAAATTCAAATTCCATGGAGATTGATAACTCATCTGCCGAAATTTCACCGTCATTAGCAAGGTGATTTTGCATAATTTTCTTGTTAAATGTTTCCAAAATCTTTTATACATTCAGATAATTGACTTTAGTTTTCTGGGCCTGTGTAGGGCACAGTTATTTGACTTGGCAGTTTCCCTTTCTCCTGGCTTGGGTCCTGAGGAGATGGACCTTTTATTTCTTGCGATAGAGCCTGCCTTGAAGGTTATCCATGTTACTAATTTTTGAATATTCTTTATGGCATATTGCAGAATTTGTTTTTTTGATATTTATATTTTTTTAAGAGGATTTAATTAACTAGGTTAAATTCTCTTGAATTTCAGGATAGTGATGGGTTAGTCCAGAAGAAAGCATACAAAGTTCTCTCAACTATTCTCCAGGTAACCTTGCATTCTTTTTATAAATTGAAACAATAGTGGAGGTCTTTTTTCTTGACTAATAGATTTCCTCTGATCGTTTCCCAGAATTCTGAAGGATTTATTTCAAGAAAGCTTGAGGATTTGCTGAATCTGATGATTGATGGGTTGCCTTCATGTCATTTTTCAGCTAAACGTCACAGACTCAACTGTTTGTACTTTTTAGTTGTCTATGTGTCCAAGGTTTTAAGCTTACCTTTCAAATTTCATTCACTGTTTTAATACTTGTACGAAATCCATATTTACAGCTGACGTACTGGTAGGATAATTTTCACAAATAATGCTGTCCTATTATATGACCTATTTTCATGGTTTTATCCATAGGATGAATCGGGGCAGAGGAGGGATGATATGATAACTTCCTTTCTAACAGAAATCATACTTGCGTTGAAAGAGGTATTATGCTTTTATGTACTGGAGCTTCCTGTAAATTATGCATGTAGCAAATCTATAATTTGGTGTTTATGCAGGCTAATAAAAAAACAAGGAACAAAGCATATGATATTGTTGTCCAAATTGGCCATGCATGCAGAGATGAAGACAAAGGTGGCAAAAAGGAAAAATTGCATGATTTTTTTAATATGGTAGCAATTCTGTTCGTTTATTTATTCATTTATTTTATGTATTTATTTATTTATTTCATGTACATGTACTAAAATGGGCATGATTCTAGGTGGCCGGTGGCCTGGCCGGTGAGACTCCTCATATGATCAGCGCTGCAGTAAAAGGCTTAGCTCGCTTGGCTTATGAGTTTACGGATCTGGTTTCTAGTGCTTACAATGTTCTTCCATCCGCATTGCTCCTCCTTCAGAGAAAGAATAGAGAAATAATTAAAGTATGTTCCAGTCTCTAATTCATTTGAATTTATGTTGTTTAGTTTGACTATATGCTGCAGTTTACTTACAGGTTTGACTTCCAAAAATCTTAAACGCAGGCCAATTTAGGCTTGTTGAAGGTTTTGGTAGCCAAATCGCAAGTAGAGGGTTTGCAGGCACACCTAAGAAATGTAGTGGAAGCCCTGCTAAATTGGCAAGATAACACTAAGAACCATTTCAAAGCTAAGGTTATTATAACATTTTCTTTTAATGATTCGTGATCACTTCAGCTGATTTTGACTTCTCTGGTTTTATTTATATATGTGCGTATGTACGTTTTTATTTGTGTCTGCAGGTTAAACTGCTCCTTGAGATGCTTGTAAGGAAATGTGGTATTGATGCTGTTAAGGCAGTAATGCCTGAAGAGCACATGAAACTTCTGACTAATATACGGAAGGTCAGTTGGAATGTGCGTGTCATTGAATGATAATGTGTAGTATTTAATTAATTTAATTTTAGATATTTAACTTGTGCCTGACCAAAATGTAGATCCAGGAGCGGAAAGCGAGGAAACTTGGTTCTGGCTTTGACGAAACCAGATCTCATCAGTCAAAAGCAACTACTTCCAAGTTCGTCTCTTTTGTATCCCGAGTGTATTTATATGATTAATTACTGCACAAGAGGCAATACTAACTATTTTCTATTGATTGATTCCTACCTTGTCTACAGGCAAAGCAGATGGAATCATACCAACATATTCTCTGATTTTGGTGATGAAGAAAATGACAACAGCGACACTGAATACATGGGTGCAAAGACGGTTTCTGGTCGACATACCAAGAATTCCTCACTGTTAAACTCTAAGGCATCTACATTACGGTATGCAAGTGAATATTCCCTCTATTATAACTTTACTTACACGTCACTCAGTTAATTTATTGACCCAATTTGGTTTTAATCGAAAAAATTATGTTCTTCTGACCAGGTCTTCCAAGAGAATGCGAAAAGCAGATAAGAGGTTGCCAGAAGATTCTTTTGACCAATTTGATGATGAGATTGAGCCCCTTGACTTGCTTGACCGGTACAAGACAAGGTCATCCCTTCGATCATCCGAACAAGAGAAGAAGCGAAAGTCGGCTGATGAGCCAGAGATAGACGCTGAAGGGCGACTCATTATCCGTGAGGAAATTGAAAAGCGAAAGTCAAAAGGAGAGATGCCTTCTGACCCTACTGATTCAGATACAAAGAGTCAAGGTGCAGCAGGTAGTCAATTGTCTGTGAACTCGAGAAATGGTCAAAAACGTAGAAAGACATCAGAGTCCGGGTGGGCCAACACGGGAGCCGAGTATGCCAGCAAGAAGGCGGCCGGTGATGTGAAGAGGAAGGATAAGCTTGAGCCGTATGCGTACTGGCCGCTTGACCGGAAAATGGTGAGTCGTAGGCCGGAGCACAGGGCAGCTGCTCGGAAAGGTATGTCGAGTGTTGTAAAGCTGACAAAGAAACTTGAAGGGAAGAGTGTGTCGAATGCACTATCTGTTAAGATCAACAGAGGTAAGAAGAAAGCCGGTAATAAGAAGAAAAGCCGGAAGTGAAGACGATCATTTTGTTAGAGAAATTAGAACTAGGCTGTGTGAGCATTTTCTTGAGGTCCTTTTTTTTTCTTTTGTTTTATTAATTAATTGAGAAAAGATGGGCTGTTAACAAATGTTGCAACGGTTTAAAGTTCTATTCTGGCAGTTAGCTGAAAACCTTTGTAGTAATTTGTTTGTGCGTGTATAATATATGAAAAAATTATAGTCGATGGTTGGTCGCAACATAATAATGTTTTTTGTATTTTAAAAATTATTTCCTCAGGGGTATCAAAGTCTCTGCTGCCGTGAGCTATCGGAGGGCCTTACTATCACGCAATCGCAGCTTTCTGAAATCTCTTTTACCTAATATATATATATATATATATATATATATGTGCTTATAGATTTGACATTATCACCACGTTAACTCGATAATAGTTACTGGTATGCTTTTGTTATTTTGCAACTGTTTAAATTATAGTGAGCTGCAACAGAAGGAAATACGTCGAATCTAAGCCGTACATGGGATGGTAAGATCTCTTGACAAACTCATCGAACGTGGGTTTCAGTTGATTTCTCTCTCGTCTACATATTTATATTTTAAAAATGGTGTAAAACAAGTGAAAAGCAATAATCAAATATGGAAGGATTCGAATTTAGAGATGTTTTGGAAAATAATACCATTATTATTGGAATTTATTTATTAAAAGATATCAAAAAAAGATGCACTTGCTGCCCTGTTAGGCCGAAAAAGGTGATAATGCAAAAGACTATAATAAGAAACATACAATGAAAATAAATATGACGGGGAGAAAAAGGTAAAAAGCATCTCCAAAGAGCTCTCATGGCCTAAAACTCTCGAATTTTCAGTTCAAAGCGGTTTAGCTCAAAATTGATTAAAAATCATTAAATTTTCCACTTTACTTGATATATATATATATATATATATATATATATATATATATATAATAAACAACTATAAGTAGTAAAATATTGATGATGGTATTTCCATTTTTCATACTACATAAAAAACCTACTAGCATAACCCAAGAGACATACACGCGTTATCTCCCTTTCGCATTCCAGTGGGGCACCTTCGATTAACAGTCCAAATCTTCATTTCTTTTGAGTTCCAAAGCATAAAATCGCCACCTAAAACCTGCGTAGCATGTAGCACATTGTAAAACACATTGAATCTTCTTATCACAAAATAAGGGAGGTGATATTTGCACTCCCATCTTTTACTTGCTCCACTTCACTGCATGGTGGAGCAAAACTGGAAGAATTTGTAGTGCATATATCATTTTCCTAAAAGAAAGGTATATTTCAGAATCTCTTTGTACTTGAATCTCTGACAAGGCAAGAGAATTTTTTTATGGAGCCCTACAATCTAAATGAATCACAAAACATGCTTGCATTTGATTATTGTTTTCTTAAAATCAGATTGAAATCAACTTTTCTCAGTTTGGTTTCTTTTCCGGATTTCCACACTTGAAACTTTTCTCCTATATAAGTTAACTTCAACAACTATTATATGTGCTTACATAGCCATCAGGGATTAATTACTGCCACGTTGGATTTGTCATCTTCCATACTACTGCTGGAAGGGAGCAAATAAGATCGATGAATTGTGGCCGCCGAACCCAAATGAATTAGATAATGCCACCTTAATGTCCAGTCTTTCTTTCTTTGGTCCAACCAGCACATTCATGTCCTGAATTGACATGTAGATGTAATCAGATGCATACATGCTATAAATAACCAATAGACTAAGTAAAATACGTACATATATATATATATATATATATACATTAAGTGAGCAAATTTTTACAATTACTTTTGGTGTTACCGAAAGTGGAAGCTCTATCACAATTTTTTATGCCAAAAATACCCTCTAAGTTAAAACTAAAAAGTAATAAAAGCAACTTCGAACAAAATAAAAAGTAACCGTCAAAAAATTAGGGGAGACCTGCACACCCATTGGGTGTGCCGTTTTTTCTAGTATATATAAAGTAAGAGTATGAATTTGAAGCTCTGTCACAGTAGATAACAGAAATACCCTTTAAATTTAAATTTCAATTAACTTCCTCTAATTTCTCTTATTTTTTCATATTAATTTTTTTTTTTAAAAGTCTCATCTCGCACATGCTTGCATGTGCTTTGATTCTAGTATATATAAAAGGCACCTGCAAATAGTAGGGTTACAAGGACATCTGATAAGCAATTTCCCACTTAGCCATTGAAATAATTTACTGATAGATATAACTACTTGTAACTGCCACAACATTAAATAGTTTCACTTCATTGCTATTATTGTTATTGTTATTATTATTTATTTTGATTAAAAAAAAAGGAAATAGTTTCATGGTGAGGGTCACTGTACCGAAGTAAAGATAAGTCTACTCTTTCAGTCCACAGTATTTATATCCAAGAAGAGCGGCCTACTAGTGAAGGTACATAAAAACCAGCATTACCAGTTTCAATTGCTGGAAGTGTGATTATAATAACACACCAATAATACATTTCATACCAACATAATTTACATTGACAAATAGCAGTAGTAAAGTATGTGGAAGAACATACCACGCCTTCATCAGGATCTTCAAGATTGATATTTGGATGGACCCAGCCTGTTCGTATTGCCTGCGACACAAATCCATGTCAACAATCAGCTAAAAGGGCACTATTGTAACTTTAGCATCAATAACACCGCAATAGTGATTCACTTGGTCAACCAGGATAACAGCACGAGCCCCCATGAACATAGATATACATGTAACTGACAATAGACAAGGTAAAACATAGGGAGGGTAAAAATAAGTTACAACTCTTGGATCAAATTACTGGTTTAAAGTATGGTAATTGAGAATTCACTCCTCCTGCAGTTAGATTTATCCATAACAAGGAAAACTCATTAGTAAAATTAAAACACTGTTTCCGGATATGGCGCAGGCCTTTCTTTTTCTTAATTATATAATGGACAGGCCCTTAACAACATTAGCCTTTTTCATTCTTATGATCCCAACTTCACCACTTCTCTACCTATCTTTCCCTCCTTCCCGCCCCAACCAAAAAACCCCTCACCATAACAAAAAGAAAAGGTTCGTTGCAGTTGGATTTCTTTTTTCCCTAACAAGTAAAAGTAAAAAGCTCAAGTGGTACCCCCTCTCATCCTCTAACAAAGAGACCAAGAATCAAATCCCATAAGGGATCCAATAGAGAGCGTATTATCTTGTTGAAGATATCTCCACTAGCTAGTGTGGCCTACAGCCTACTCTTTATAAGGTCAAGTTCAGGTTCTATGTCCCCCTCATCCACTTTTTTAAGAAAACAAAAAGAAAGAAGAGACAAGAGAGCACAACATTGTTTCGGGGTATGGATCAAGTCTTTCTTTTTCCTTTAGTATAAACATCCCCCTTTCATTCTTATGTCCTCAACTTTTACCAGTGTTCTACCCCTTTTATAAACCCTAAATCCCGATCTATTCTCCTGCAAGATTTTTTGGGCAGGTAAGTTTGGCCCCCCAAGAATGGGGATTGATATTCTCCTAGCTATTTCACCCAGAAATTTAAGAAAACCAACCCGAGTTTCGTGTTAAAACCCTACGAGTTCTTTCACCTAAAAATGTGTACGATAGTGCGCCTAAACTTGTTCTGGCATCAAAAATGTTTTCGCCTGTAGTCATCACATAAAGATTCCCTTTTAGCAGGTTTTGAGCGCATACATACATACATGTGTGTGTGTGTGTGTGTGTGTGTG